>APFE030286837.1:0-27720 GCA_000404065.3 Pinus taeda | reverse complement strand
AGTTCTTTCAGCTTTTGTAGGGCTTCAAAGGCAGTTGAATATGACGAAATATGGTGACTCACCTCTTCATTTACAGATGCTGCGATTAATGCATAAGCTTTGATGTTATTGTTTTCCCAAATGACGAGCTCTTTGTCTGAGGTAGGTTGTACTAGGTCATTGTCTCCTTCTCCAACACACACTCCTTTCCACAACTCATTGAAAATGAGGGTGTGTTTTATCATCCGGGACCATTCAGAATAGTTCTCCTTGCCAATGAGAACTATTCCCACCATGGATATGATTGAATGCATTCTGTAAAAAAATTACTTCTGCTGATAGAAAAATACTTCTGCCAATATACAATAAAATTGTACTTCTGGTGGTAATATATATATATATATATATATAAGCCAAAAATGTAGTAACATTTAGTCCAAGGACAAGATAATGGTAGACCACATTCAACAAGTTTTGTCACACTAACTGTTGAAACAATTGGAATTATCAAACCTCACAATTCTTCATAACTTTATGTTGGAGACGCGATTTCACTCTGCGATATCTTTGACAATCCGAGCAGAATCAATCGTTTTCTGATGCAATACTTGCTTCCTAGGTGACTTGGAGATGGGAATCCGCATGGGTTCCTTGCTGCATTACAATCTCAACTCTGCCAAATATGCCACGTCTACCTTCGTGGTGGGTGTTGTATGGTCTATCCAGACATATGGCCGACGAAATTTGCGGAAATTTATAGGGTTGGCTCGCACGGTCGGCCCTCCAAAATCAATGTAAATAAATATTTTATTTTCGGAGACCAAGGAAAAATTCCTTACTCTATATGTGACCTCAACGCTTGACGGCACCTCCACTTCTGAGATCTGGATCAGTGGATTCTGTTAAACCTTAGCCCGACTTTAGATTCGAGACTATTCCCGATGGCCTACCTGCGGAGCATGTCCGAACCTCCAAATTACCCGAGCTATGTCGGTCCTTGACTGATAACATCCCTTTGTATTTCGACAAATTGCTATCTTTCCCGCAAAAGACCGCTAGGAAGCTTGGAATTCTCAAAGTGGCCTTCTGGACGCACAATGCTTGTGGACGCAGAGTGGCCTTCTCGTGGTTCTCAAAGGTATATATATTTATATATCGACTAACCCTACCCTCAATAGAGTCGTAGACTAACACAGAACTAGCTTTGAATTATGGCCTTGCTTGACAAATTGATACAAGGAAGACAGCTTGGACAACGGCGATGATTCTAGTTCTGTTGATTCTGTGCACCAGTGCTATGGAAGTTCTTTGCATCTAGGCATAGGAGAGCAGATAGGCATGATGTCGAGGGGATATGGAGGGCAACAGTGCGTAGGAGAGCAGAGATATGGAAAACAGTGCATAAGGAGTGAGCAGCATATGGAACGCGCTGAAAACAAGATGCAAAGGAACGTTGCTACCAGGTGAGGCCAGTCATTCAGGCAACGTGCAGGAATATGGCCACAAACAGTGCCATTTGATTTTCAAACTTAAGAATATCTTCATGTAGCGTGAATCCCGGTAGACTTGGTTCAAATCACTGACAATTGCGCCTTTAGGCAACGTTCAGGGCCACCATTTACGTAGCGTTCAGAAATAAAAACGCATATGACAGACTAGCGTACAACACACAGCAGCAATAATGGAGGGGACAGAGAGCAGTAGGTAGTGGACAGAGAGCAGTAGACAGAGGACAGAGAGCAGTAGGCAGATGGGAGTTACAACTATTTTAGGAGCTGGCTCTGATACCATGTCAGACCAGGCAGTAACTCCTCAACCAAAAATTGATTCGTGTTTATTCCTTCAGGTAGGTCTTCATTATATACATGAGGGAGAGATTGTTCACTTCATCTCCCGATGACTATTCATATTACTTATTTATCTATTTACATTATATTCACCCAATCATGAGGATTAGGTGTCAACATAAATAAATAAAAATTTAAAAAATAATAAAATAATAATAAGTCAAAGATTTGAGGAAATAAATACAAGATTTTAATTTTTTAATATATTAAAATGCATTTAAAATTTTGACAGATGAGATTAAAAGAGATTTTGATCCTCATCGACAGTCGAGATCATTTTGACATGGATCACTCGAACTAACCGTTGGGAAATTTTCCTTTAAATAGGGTGTCAGGGGTCATTTGAGATCATTCGATCTGTGAGTCTTGTGCTAAAGAAAGCTCTCTTGTAGTCATTTTTCATATGCAATAAAAAAAGACATTGGGGTTGAAATATTGTTAGTGTTACTTTTCTGGAAATGTTATAAGATGTTTTGTTTCTGTGCATGATTTTAATTTCAGCGATTGATAATAGCTTGACGAAGACTAATTTTAAACACAGGTATCTTGTTTAATCACTAGGGTTTGAATGGTAGTAGAATTTCTAAATATGATGGCAAGTATCTCCATTAAATTTGGATTTTAGTATTGTTTTCTCCCTCTTTGTTGATGGTTGAAGTAAGCTGTGCAGGAAAATCTAGATTTCGAAGATCAACGGACGTTTGGGGAAGTTCTCGGCTGAACCAGCCAACTCCCGAGAAGCATTTTTTTTAAGAGCCCAGCCAGTTTTGATCCCGGGTTTATCATTTAAATTTCTCTTCTAAATGCATGAGGGGTTTTCTGAAGCATCTCATAGTAAATCTAAAATTCTGAAAATATTTCTATGGATTATTGACAAATCTGGCTGCTTAGAGTCGTTAGTCTGTGAATATTGTAATTATTTAGTTAAATTTTGGGTTATCTCCTTGCATATTTTGCCTCTGGGTTTTTTGTTTTTTGCAGGTTGCTGATTTGAGGAAGAGATTCTCGTTGGAAGCCAGATCTAGGCCCTGGAAGGTAAAATCTAGCCTCACAACCAGTTTTTACAGGGGCACTGTTTTGCTGTCCAAGGGTTTCAACTTTCAACTTCAATCACTTTCAAATCTAGAAATTTATTGCAAGGTTTTTATCAGAAGCAAAGGGAGTTAAATTTTTTTTTAAGTTTCAGAAGAGGTTCAAGGTTGTCCAAGCCATACCCTTTCCCTAACCTGCATATTGTGTTGTTGTTGCCATCGAGTTTCACTCTATCCAATCCGCAGTCGTCACATATCATCTGCAAAGCTTTCTCGCAGATGCCCACTCGCTGGCTACTCCCCACTCCACGTAGCTCTCTCTCAGTGTGTATTTCCTCCCGCATACCCTACGCATTCCTATTCGCAGCCATCTCCCTAACTTCAAATTGTTGTTATTCATTGGCTGCTGCCAGCCATCCCTTGACCTATCATCCCTGCGCTTTCTTCCATCTACGCTGCCTTTTCCAAAAAAAAACAAAACTCCTCACATGGTTTCACTCTAACCCTCAACGTTTTCTCACTCAACTATCTCTCCATGCAACTCCCTATTCTTTTCTCCCTACCCATGTATCTCTTCGTCCCTCATCCTCATTCATCCCTCGTTGTTGCGGTGTATACACACTCAAAAACCTGCGCGCAGCTGTATCCTTCCCTCACCCGCTAATGGATATTTCTCCCATGCTACTAGCAGCCCCCCTTTTGTCCATCACTACTGCAGATCCGTCAAGCTGCCATTCCGTAGTCACAGCTCCTCCCGTGGTCTTCTCCTACCCATCCGTCGGTTCCTTCAGCCGCCGTCAAGCCTCATCGCACCTGCAAACAACAAGCAAAACAAACGTGGATTCTTTTTTGTGTATGCGTGAGTCTACCTAGGGTTAATCATATGCATGTTTTGTTTAATCTCTTTTGATTCTAGACTTAGGATAAATGTAATTTTTTTCTTTTTTCTAGAATTAGATTTTAATAGGTTTTAGTTTAAATATTTGATTTTAATTTTGTTTTATTTAAATTTTAGATTTTAGAACTCTATATTATAAAAAAAATCATTAAAAAAATAAATATATATATATATCTAAATCCTAAAAAGAGCAATATTAGGGTATTTATTTTATTTTTGTTATAGTTTAGAGCTTTATAAATTTTTTAGATTAGATTAAATTTTGATTTTATTAAGCTAGCTTTTAGTTTTTATTTATTTTGTTTTTTTTAGTTATAATTTTGGAACTTTATAGCAAAAATCATTTAAAAATTAACAAAAAGAAAATCCCAAAAACATAAAAAGTTAGTCCTTAGGCTTTTATTTAGAATTTTGTTCTATAGTTTAGATTTTTTGACTTAAACTTTGTTTTATTTTAAACTTAGAATTTTTATGAAAGTTAAAAGATTTTGAAAAAGATTAACTAAAAAATTGAAAATTCATTTTTGTGTCTTTTGTGGTATTTTTGTTCCACTTCTCTATAGTTAAATACGCTTAAATGTTTATTTAAAGATTAACTATTGAAAAGTGGTGAATCTTTTTGTGAACTGGTCAGCATTTAAATTTTATGGTCATTTAAAGCATTTGATTTTTTGAAGTTTAATCGCTGGAACATTGTTAAAGCATTGTGCATTTATTGAATATCTTGCATTGCTTGAGTTATTTGATGGTAAAGGATTCTTAATCTTGGAATTACAAATTTCATATTTTTGCAGTAGTTGATAAACAATTATTTAATCATTAACTCCATAAGGCATTGGTACTAAGCATAGCAAGATCTAATCAAGTTTTAATCACTCAAGTGCTTGTTTTCGCTGTGTCTCCCAAGCCAGCTACTTCCAGTTGGTTTTCCTTTATCCCATAGGATATACCCCCCTTAGCCTAGGGAGACGACTTAAAGGGAGAGATCAAGGATCAGGGTGACAACCCCCGGTCAGAGTGTTGTCACGGTGCTTAGACATTTTGTGCGACAACATTTTTTGGCGCCGCTGCCGAGGATAGAGTTTTTTCTGTCCTTGGTTCCTTCGACATTCGTCTCGTTTCTTTCCTCTCGTCCTTTCCTATCCTTGGCTCCTTCCTTTCAAGCTTCTTCGTATTTTACTTTTTGTCCGGGTGGCGACTCTACTTCATATATCCTCTGCAAGAGTGTATACTAGAAGACATCCAAGTAGTTTGGTTAATCCTGCTCCTGATCCTAAAAGGGCTCTCAAAATACGATTACACAAACTATCTTCTCGTATACTTCTTGTTAACCTCGGACAAGAAGCCCTATCTGATATCCATTTCCTTTTTACTAGCCCAATTGAGCACGACATCATGGATATATATGCCCCTTGCGATTTATCCAACATTCAAGGTTATCCCAATGATCTTCCAACACATGGGATAGATAAATTGCCTAGCTTTCAAGGAAATAACGCAATTAGTGCTAATTCACATCTGAAAGCTTTTAGTTTATGGATGGCTAAGTACGCAAGGTCTGCTGATTTTGAACATGAAGATGTTAGAATGATTCTTTTTATTCTAACCTTGGAGGGTGATGCTCACGACTGGTTTTCAAAAAAGCCTCGGAATTCATTTAATTCCTTACAATCGATCATTAATGCGTTTAAGGAAAAGTATGGAGATAAGAGAGAAGGAAGACACCTCGTGAAAGCTATTAGCATAATAAAAAAGAGAGAGAATGAAACCATTGAAGAATTTAACAAAAGGTTTAATGATATTATTAAAGAATTACCTCAAGATTATAAACCTGCCAACAAATCTCTTTGAGATTTTTATATTGATGCCTTTAGCCCTGAGCCCTTTAAACTTCTTGATTATAGGGATCGCCAAGCCTTAGCCGTAGAGCTTGAAAAGGATAAGGCAGCATCTAGGAAGTCTGAAATCCCAAGTTTTGATAGGCATGCAACGAAAGTGAAAGAACCTAAAGGAAAAGAGGTTCAAGAGCCTGATAGCGAGCTTGTTTAGAAATTGCTCCAAAAGATCGAAAGCATGGAAATTAATCATACTAATGAGATAGCTACTTTGCATAATAGGTTGGTTCAAATGGAAAGAGCACAAAAGCAAAATTTCCAACCTAGAAATAATAATAACAGAAATAACAATTGGCAAAAGAAGGGTCAATCTAGTGAGCAGAGACCTCCTAATCCGCTTACTAATTTGGTTGATAATGCTCCGCCTTACTGTCGGGTTTGTGATGCTCTTCACGAAGAGGCTACTTGTCCCATCGTTAGAAGAATTTTAGATAATGGAATGTTTGGGGTAGGTGATCAACTAAATGTAGTGGGTAACGAGTTTTCTTTGTCTATGGACAATTGGATGGAGCTTAAGGAAAATAGTCGAGATATTACGCATCCCTCGTCAGCGTTTAGTATAAATAACCTTGAAAATGAAGATGACATTTTGGCTAAGTTATACGACGAAAAACCCTCTCCAGAGCAAATCATGGAAATTGCTAGAGATAAAGGTTTAACCTATCAGAGAAAGGATAAAGATCAGAGCAGGAATCAAATTCCCTGTCGAACTTTTAACCCTAGTTTAAACTCTGGATTAGATGTCGATTTGGGAAGTTGGTTTAATAATGCGAAAATCTGGGTTCCTATCTCCGAGATTGCAAAAATCCCTTCCCAAAGAGATCAGTTACTAAAAGCTATTCAAGGGCCTCAAGTAAATATTTCTCAACAGAAGACCCCGGAAGTTGATTATCACGATGCTCCCATATATTTTTCAAAGTTTAGATTCGGATAACAAAGACCACCATCCTTTCTTTATCACCTTGTTGGTTAATGGATATAAATTGAATAATTGCATGTTGGATTCTAGTGCATCAACTTGTGTCATGACAAAGAGGGTCATGGAACAGCTTAATTTAAGAGTTTCTAGACCCTACTACAATATATGTGCCATGGATTCTAAGAAGATTGAAGTTCACGGTTTGATCAAAGATTTACAAGTTCATTTATTAGTTTACCCGGACATCATGATTGTTATGGACATTGTTGTTGTTGATGTCCCTGATGCTTGGGGTATGCTTTTATCTAGAAAGTGGGCCTCTGATCTAGGAGGAAGTATTCAAATGAATTGGTCATATGCTATGATTCCTTCCCCTAGAGGTGATGGTTTTGTGAGACTTAATAGAGAGCCGGAAAGAGTTCCATGTTGAAGATCCTAAGAGACCTCATAACGAGATAACTAAAGAGCAATCTGACATTGGGAATTACGCTATCATGTCTAATTTCATAATTCCTCCTGATGATAAGATTTAGGATCTCAATGATAAGGTTTGGTACATGTATTTTGATGGTGCATCGTCTAGGCATGGTAAAGGTGCAGGAATAGTGCGTAAATCTCCCCTTGGTCACATTTTCAAGTTTGCCTATCGATTGGAGTTTGAAGCAACCAACAACATTGCTGAATATAAGGCTTTACTGTTGGGTCTCGAATTGGCAAAATCTTTGACAATTAAGTTGCTTAGCATTAAGGGGGATTCTAATTTAATTGTCATGCAGCTTAAAAATAAGCTTACATGTAAAAATCAAAGATTAAGGAATTATCGAAATGCTATGTGGGATACTATGGAACACTTTGATGCCCTTGACCTTGAAGCTATCCCAAAAGAGCATAATAATTTGACGGATGAACTTAATGTAGCTGTTACTATCTTCCAGTTATCTGATGAGCTAATTAAGGATAAGATCAAAATGGAAGTTATATTTAGACCGTCTGTTCCAGATAACTCAGAGCATTGGCAAGTCTTTAATGCTGAAAAGCAAGTGATTCGTTTTCTTGATAGTCTGGATGAGTTTGAAGATTTCCAGATAGATTCTGAGGAGGATGGATATGTTAATCATGAGCATATCATAAATCCTACTCCTAGGAATGTGGCAGCTTTAGAACAACACTTTGATCTGCATGATTCCACAAAGTTGAGAGAGGAAAATAAAATGGATCTAGGCGAATACCTCGACATAAACATTGGTATTCCTGCGAACCCAAAGATTGTTAAAATTGGTAAAGGTACTAGTGTTGAAAAAAGAAAAAAGTTAATTAATTTACTTCACAAATATCGAGATGTTTTAGCATTTTCTTATGATGAATTGAAAGGCTATAGGGAAGATGTCATGGAACATACTATCCCCTTAAAAGATGAAAATGCTAAACCCTTTCGCCAAAAACTTGGGCAGATTAATCCTAAGTTAGCCCCTTTGGTTCAAAAAGAGCTTTCAAAGATGCTTGCAGCAGGAATTATCACTCAAACAAGGCATTCAACATGGTGTTCCAACCTGGTGATTGTTAGAAAAAAGAACAGTATGATAAGGCTTTGTGTTGATTTTCGAAATCTTAATCTAGCGTGTAAGAAAGATAATTACCCTTTGCCAAACATAGAGACTCTATTGCAAAGAGTAACCAGTTCTGGAATGATGTCATTACTAGATGGCTTTTCTGGGTATAATCGGGTATGGGTTAATAAAGAAGATCGTCACAAAACCACATTCACCACACCATGGGGTACTTTCGAATACATTAGAATGCCGTTTGGATTAACCAATGCTGGGGCTACCATTTCAAAGGGCCATGGATTATGCCTTCCAGGGATTAATTAGGAAATTTATCGAAATTTACCAACATGATCTTCCTATTCTTTTCTAAGGATGGTATTAGTCATGTAAGTCATCTTCGGCAAGTTTTTGATAGATGTAGAGAGTACGGGATTTCTTTGAATCCGGCTAAGTTTGTTTTTGGAGTAACCGAAGGGAAATTACTTGGCCATATCATTTCTAACGATGGCATCAAGATTGATCCTGAAAAAGTTGAGGGAATCCAAAAGATTCCTCTTCCCCATAATCTTAAGTCCCTTCAGTCTTCCTTGGGAAAACAACCTTTATTAGAAGATTTATTCCAAATTACGCAGAAATAGCTAAGCCTATTCAGAGTCTTCTGTAGAAGGATGTAAGATTCATTTGGCAAGATGACGGCAAAAAGGCTTTCCAGGAAATCAAAGACGCTATTGCAAGAGCCCCTCTCTTAGTTAGTCCTGACTACTCTAAGGATTTCATGATTTTCTCTTTCGCTTCTGAAGATACCATTGTTGGTGTCCTGCTACAGAAAAATAAAGATGGTCACGAACAACCTATTGCTTTCATGAGTAGAGTGCTTCAAAATTCTGAATTAAAGTACAATACCATGGAAAAGCAAGCCTATGCCTTAGTCAAGTCTCTTAAGCATTTTAAGACTTATGTGGGTTATTCTAAAATCATTGCTTTTGTCCCACATTCTGCTGTTAAAGATATACTAACTCAAACTGATTGCTTAGGGACTTGCGCTAGGTGACTAAAATACAAGAATATGATTTAGAGATCAGACCCACCAAGCTAGTTAAAGGCCAAGGCTTGGCTCAAATGTTGACCGAAGGTAATGAAAAGGCTCTTGGTTTGGTTTGTCTTAATGATCTATCTTCACCTGAGTTGCAAAGATTAGGAGAGCATGAGTGGTACAAGGACATTATTTATTACTTGTTAAATCTTACATGTCCTAACCATTTAGTCGCTCATAAGAGAAGGGCTCTTAGATTAAAAGCCACTAAGTATTGCCTCATGAAGGATGGTCTTGGATGAAGAAATCCTGAGGGCATAGTACTTAGGTCTGTTGATGAAATTAAGTCCAAGAAATTAATTTCTGAATTTCATTCAGGATTTTGTGGTGGTCATTATGCTGCTAGAACTACCGCCCACAAAATTCTGAGAGCTGGTTATTATTGGCCTTCAATTTTTTTTCTGATGTGCATAAGTTTGTTAGAACTTGTCAAGCCTGTCAATTGTTCACTAGGAAACAAAAGCTTGCTACCCTGCCCCTACAACCTGTCATTGTGGAGGCACCTTTTCAGCATTGGGGTCTGGACTTCATCGGGAAGTTCCATGAAAATTCTAGCAATGGCTACTCATGGATTTTGACTGCTATTGATTATTTCACTAAATGGGTTGAAGCCATTCCTGCTAAGAGTGCCACTGAAAAGGTTATTATGGATTTCATTGAAAATAATATCATTACTAGATTTGGCGTCCCTGCTAAGATCACTACTGACAATGCCAAAGCTTTCAGTTGCTCAGAGTATTCGCCTTTCTGTTTCAAGTATGGTAGTGTCTTATCTCATTCATCAAATTACTATCCTCAAGGTGATGGTTTGGCTGAATCAAGTAACAAGAATCTCATAACCATTACCAAGAAGATGGTAGGAGATAATAAGAAATCATGGGATAGCAAAATCAAGTATGCTTTATGGGCAGATAGGATCACTAAAAAAAACTACTGGTAAATCCCCCTTTGAATTGGTTTATGGCTTGGATGTAACCTTACCTGTGCACCTGAAATTACCAGCTTATCAGCTCCTTCAACATTTTTCGACTAATAAAGATGTTGTTCAAAATATGATAGATCAGATTGTGGAGTTAGATAAAGCTCATAGGACAACTTTTGATGGTATATGTAAAAATCAATCTATCACTAAGAAAAGCTTTGATAAATCCTCGTAATCTAGATCTTTGCAAGTTGGAGATATGGTACTTCTTTGGGATCGCAAGAATGAAAAACCAAGAAAACATAAGAAGTTCGATAGTTTGTGGCTGGGACCGTACATCATCTGAGACATTGCTGGACCAAACTCATTCCACTTGAGCAGATTGGATGGCAAACCACTTGATTTACCTACAAATGGCCAAATGCTCGAGTTGTTCTTCAAAGATGATATCTGATGCCATGGGGCATCCTCTATATTGTATTTATAACCTCACTCCTTGTCATTTCAGCATTTTATTTCTGTTGCAGGATTAGATTTACATTTCATGTTACTAGATAGTTAATAAATGAAGAGCTTATATCTTTCATGTGCTTAATGTTATATGATGATTTTGGATGGACACTACTTATTTCTTGTTGTGTGTTGCGTGGATGCAGATTCTGGATTCTCACATTCCTACAATGCAACAACGTGTCCCCAAGTAGAGCCAGATGTTGACCACTACGTGTCAATTACCCATAGCAGTACACCCCCGTTTTCACAAAAGGGATAGCGCTTAATCGACGCGTCTGTGCCATTCAACTGTCATCATCAGCCCGATCATATTATGTTGTAAATTCAGTGTGCATGAGTAAATTGTAAATAATCTTAACAGATCTATGTCATGTAAATAATTGCCTAGGTAAACCTAATTTTCTAGTGATGATCTACGTTCCGAAAAGTTTTTTGTCTCACCGACCCATGGTCAACAGAGTTTTCCTTCAACCTAGCCCCAAAGCCAGAATGGATTTTGTCATTAGAATCTTAGGGGAATCCTAGTGTGCTTCGAGTCTATCTAAAAGTAATTTGGAAATAATCCTAATTATTTGGTTAGGTTGATACAAATTGCTTGATCTACTAGATTATATTTGTGTCGCAGAGCTAGGTGGTCTATGAGGGTCTATGTCAAATGGGTTTTCCCCCTTGCGATGTAAAATTATAAAAGTGATCATGTAAAGTGTCTTGAGGGTTAAAAAATGTTTTATCCCCTCATAAGTCTTAGGTCCTAGGTGATTTTTCCAAAGGCTAAGTTCGAGGGTCCAATAAAAATAATAAAAGATATAAATTAATAAAAAATAAAAAATAAATAAATAAATACAAATATAAAAAAATAATAAAATAATAGTAAATCAAAGTTTTGAGGAAATAAATGCAAGATTTTAATTTTTTAATATATTAAAATGCGTTTAAAATTTCGACGGATGAGATTAAAAGAGATTTTGATCCTCATTGACAATCGAGATCATTTTGAAATGGATCACTCGAACTAATCGTTGGGAAATTTTCCTTTAAATAGGGTGTCAGGGGTCATTTGAGATCATTCGATCTGTGATTCTTGTGCTAAAGAAAACTCTCTTGTAGTCATTTTTCATATGCAATAAAAAGAGACCTTGGGGTTCTAATCTTGCTGGTGTTACTTTTCTGGAAATGTTGTCAGATGTTTTGTTTCTGTGCATGATTTTAATTTCAGCCATCGATAATAGCTTGATGAAGAGTGATTTTAAACACAGGTATCTTGTTTAGTCACTAGGGTTTGAATGGTAGTAGAATTTATGAATATGATGGCAGGTATCTCCATTAGATTTGGATTTTAGTATTGTTTTCTCCCTCTTTGTTGATGATTGAAGTAAGTTGTGTAGGAAAATCTAGATTTCGAAGATCAATGACTATTTGGGGAAGTTCTCGGCTGAACCAGCCAACTCCCGAGAAGCATTTTTTTTTTAAGAGCCTAGCTAGTTTTGATCCTGGGTTTATCATTTAAATTTCTCTTCTAAATACATGAGGGGCTTTCTGAAGCATCTCATAGTAAATCTAAAATTCTGAAAATATTTCTGTGGATTATTGACAAATCTCGCTGCTTAGAGTCGTTAGTTTGCGAATACTGTAATTATTTAGTTAAATTTGGTTATCTCATTGCATATTTTGCCTCTGGGTTTTGTGTTTTTTGCAGGTTGCTGATTTGAAGAAGAGATTCTCATTAGAAGCCAGATCTAGGCCCTGGGGGGTAAGATCTAGCCTCACAACCAGTTTTTACAGGGGCACTGTTTTGCTGTCCAAGGGTTTCAACTTCAGTCAATTTCATATCTGGAAATTTATTACAGGGTTTTTATCAAAAGCAAAGGGAGTTAAATTTTTTTTTTAAGTTTCAGAAGAGGTTCAAGGTTATCCAAGCCATCCTTTTCCCTAACCTGCGTATTGTGTTGTTACTGCCATCGAGTTTCCCTCTATCCAATCCGCAGTCGTCACATATCATCTGTAAACCTTTCTCGCAACTGCCCACTCGCTAGCTACTCCTCACTCCACGCAGCTCTCTCTTAGCATGTTTTTCCTCCTGCATACCAGCATACCCTACGCATTCCTATTCGCAGCCATCTCCCTCACTTTAAATTGTTGTTATTCACTGGCTACTGCCAACCATCACTTGACCTGCCATCCCTGCGTTTTCTTCCATTTACGCTACCTTTTCCAAAAAAAAAAAAAAAACTCCTCACATGGTTTCACTCTAACCCTCAATGCTTTCTCACTCAGTTATCTCTCCACGCAGCTCCCTATTCTTTTCTCCTTACCCATGCATCTCTTCATCCCTCATCCTCATTCATCCCTCACTGTTGTGGTGTATACACCCTCAAAAACCTGCACGCAATTGTATCCTTCCCTCACCCATTGGTGGATATTTCTCCCACGCTGCTAGCAGCCCCCCTTTCGTCCATCACTGTTGCAGATCCGTCAAGCTACCATTCCGCAGTCATAGCTCCTCCCGTGGTCTTCTCTTGCCCATCCTTCAGTTCCTTCAGTCGTCATCAAGCCTCATCACACCTGCAAACAACAAGCAAAACAAATGTGGATTCTTTTTTGTGTATGCGTGAGTCTACCTAGGGTTAATCGTATGCATATTTTGTCTAATCTCTTCTGATTCTAGACTTAGGATAAATGTATTTTTTTTTCTTTTTTTTAGAATTAGATTTTAATAGGTTTTAGTTTAAATATTTGATTTTAATTTTGTTCTATTTAAATTTTAGATTTTAGAGTTCTATATTATAAAAAAATCATTATATATATATATATATATATCTTCTCTCTCTCTCTTCTCTATCTATATATATATATTATTATATATATATATATAATCCTAAAAAGGGCAATCTTAGGGTATTGATTTTATTTTTGTTATAGTTTAAGAGCTTTATAAATTTTTTGATTAGATTAAATTTTGATTTTATTAAGCTAGCTTTTAGTTTTATATTTATTTGTTTTTTTTAATTATAATTTTGGAACTTTATAGCAAAAATCATTAAAAAATAATAAAAATCCCAAAAACATAAAAAGTTAGTCCTTAGGCTTTTATTTAGAATTTTGTTCTATAGTTTAGATTTTTAGACTTCAGTTTTGTTTTATTTTAAAATTAGAATTTGTATAAAAGTTCAAAAACATTTAAAAAGATTAACTAAAAAATTGAAAATTCATTTTTGTATCTTTTGTGGTATTTATGTTCCACTTCTCTATAGTTAAATACACTTAAATGTTTATTTAACGATTAACTATTCAAAAGTGGTGAATCTTTTTGTGAACTGGTCAGCATTTAAATTTTATGGTCATTTAAAGCATTTGATTTTTGAAGTTTAATTGCTGGAACATTGTTAAAGCATTGTGCATTTATTGAATATCTTGCATTGCTTGGGTTATTTGATGGTAAATGATTCTTAATCTTGGAATTACAAATTTCATATTTTTGCAGTAGTTGATAAACAATTATTTAATCATTAACTCCATAAGGCACTAGTACTAAGCATAGCAAGATGTAATCAAGTTTTAATCACTCAAGTGCTTGTTTTCATTGTGTCTCCCAAGCCAGCTGCTTCCAGTTGGTTTTCCTTTATCCCATAGGGTCTACCCCCCTTAGCCTAGGGAGATGGCTTAAATGGAGAGATCAAGGATCAGGGTGACAACCCTCAGTCTGAGCGTTGTCGTGGTGCTTAGACAAACTGTGCGACAACAAGTCACAAAGTCAAAATTAGAACTAACCCTTGGTTCCATTATGGGGTCAGTTACAAACTCCCTCGAAGGTTGGTGGATTTCTTGAGTAGAAATGCGTATAGCACTCTTAATCAAGAGGCAGATCAGACAAGAAATGAATATTTGGGCCTAGGTATGGCTGTCAGTTGAACATATAGGAATAAATGAAGAATTCATTGAGGTCTGGAGGGCCTACATTGCGGCTCTTCATCATTCTCATGTCCACTTAATAGACAGGGATGATGAATTGGTTTGGAATCACTCTTCATTTGGTGATTATACACCCAAAATGGGATATCTCCATTGGATTTCCGAAAGAATGAGAGCGGATCAAAGTTGGTGATCGAAACCACTGTGGAATTTATAGTGTCTAACAAAAGTCGAGCCATTTATGTGGTGCTTGTTAGAGAATAAGAATCCAACCTCGAATAACTTACAAGAAAAGACTTTTAGAAGGCCCGGGTTGGTGCATGCTTTGCAAGGCTAAGAATGAAATTTTTCATCTTTTCATTGAGTTCTCTTTTACAAAGTATATATGGACTGTTTGTCACAAGAAGTTATCGTTGACAGGAGTTTGGTAGGGTGGGAGTCTTTTGGAGGCTTGACAAGCATGGTTTGAAAGCAGAGCTCTTAAAAAATTTTGCTTTGTGCCTTTACTATTTTGTTGGGGAATAGAGCTAGCAAGAAATAGGGCCATTTTCAAAAGGCACTCCATGCCCAAACAAAATAGTGGCACAAAGCCTAGCAATTTTTTCTAGTTTGCCCCAAAAGGACGAGCCCTAGGTTACTAATGAGAAACTTGCAGAAGAGACAGATAAATCCATCCCTTGGGCATTTTTTCATGGGGCCTCTCAGGGAGAGGAAAGAAGATGCAAGGGAGAAGTTGTTCTCTATCTATATGAGAACCATTTTTTACTTTAGAATTGGGTTTGGGTAGGGGCACAAACAATTTCGCTGAACTTATGGCTCTCAAGTTACTACTTCTCTTTGCCAAAGAAAAAGGTGTTTCTTCCCTTCAAGTCTATAGGGATTCCATGATTAAAATCAACTGGATCAAAGGGGTGTAGAGGTGTCACAATCACTATTTGTTACCACTAGTTGAGGAGGTGTTACGCATTAGAGACTCATCGATAATTTTTCTTCTTGTCATATCTACAAGGAGAGGAATAGGCTCACGGATCAATTGTCTAAAGTAGGTATTCAACAGGATCATGGGAGTTGGTTGATTAAGGAAAACAAAGTTGAAGAGTATTATGAATATTATCATCGTCCTTTTATAGAGGATGAAGTGACAAAACTTAAGAGTTATTGTGCTTTAAATGTAAAATACACAAACGTATTTGTAAACAATATTTTTTATTAATAAGATGAATGTACAATGAGGGTCTACTTATATACCTAGGTAGGTGCCCTTTCATGAATGGTCATGTCCATTAAGACATGCCTTTTCATTAACTAAGCATCAATTAACTATAATTGGGATTATTATTTATTCACTTTTATTTATTTTATTTTTATATAAATTATATTCATAACATTGTCCTTCTCTAGAGAGAGAACTTTGTTCTCAAAGCTTAATTGCTGACAATTTCTTCTTCTTGCCCATGGTCATTTGGGCATGTGCAAGTGGTATTATTGGTTTTTATCCATCTCTGCTATTTTTATTTTTAAATTATTATTTGTTGTTATTATTATGTAAATATGAATTATTATTATTATTATTATTTTAAGTACCTTTATAAAAAAAAATTATAATTAATAAAGTTTATTATAATCATTTTATAAAGTACTTTATAATTTGTTAGCTTATTATATTTGTTACTATATTATCGTGTCTTCTTTTGTGTCTTTTGGTGACCGGTGTCCTATCGTCTACCAAAAGCATACAACTAGCTATCCATTTCAGAGTGTTTTTATGTGATATGTATCTAATACGCGATGACAAATGCTCAGCAAATTCGGCAAATTGTTCATACTCTTTGGAACTCAAAGCCTTCACGATAATGCCCCACACACTTCAAATGACCAAAGGAATTACAGAGAGTCCCTACTTCATTGAAAACCTTGTGACTCAACGGTCTGCGTGTTCGTAAGGAATGGTGACGCACTTCTAGAATTTTCATGCACATCCCAATAGCCAGTGAAACCGTTGTTACTCGACCATCGCTCTCCTCAATTTCTTCAATGGAAGAAAAACTTGAATCCATTAGAAGGAGCAATTTATGGTTGTCGGAGAGGCATTTTGAAGTGGCCAATTGTTTCGGGTACCATCCAAATTCGAAACTATGGGTTTTGACTAGTGCTTGTTTTATAGGGTTAAGGACAAAGAAGTTAGAGAGTATGCCTTCAATTACCCTGGCAATTTGGCGTAACACATTGATTCACTATAGAAACCGCAGACCCCACGAGGAAACCTCGAGTGGAGATTGGGTCGAAGGGGGGGTTGTTGGTGTATTGAGAAGACCGCGTGTCCATTCTTTTCCCCATTCGCAAATCAGGAAACACATCCTCTAGTGCATGTTGATGTCTTATAATCTCAGATTTGAATGTCTTATTACAAAATAACGTGTAATATAGATAACCTAAGTAATTGCAAATCCTTAGAGAGAAATTGATAATAAGGGGGTTGGAGCTATTGTTGAAACCCAACTCTTTGAAAAAGATTTGTTGTCTAACAGAGTAGTCATCCTTCTTATCTTTTTCAGCAAAAATGGAGGGAGGAGCATCTCTCATCAATCGATGAATGAGTGCCAATGTCCTAACAGTGATCATCTAGTCATGTGCCCAACTTAAACGACCTTCAACCACATGTTTTATACGTTGTCAGCATTGGGACAACCTCATTGCAGCCAAGATGGTGACAAGTTCTTTTTTGGGAGGGATGGCGTTGTGCTCAGTGGCTTTAACGACAACATCAATAAACAAATCATGTTGCTCAACTTCGCAAACATTATCAATACGGCGTCCTTAAAATCCCTTACTATTTTTGACCACCAAAAATCCATCACCAGTCCCTTTAACTTATTGCTATCTCTATGCAAATTGTAGCTGAGTATATCTCAACTCACAATTTCTTGGCTAGGGATATTCGCTAGAGCATCCTTCTCCCATGAATTAGTACCCAAATCTATTTCACTCCTTTGTTTTGCTTCTGCTTTTATATACCATGTTATTATAATTATAGCCTGATGATCCATTCCAGAGAGAATTTTATTTTATTTAATATCAATTGCAATAACCACCCAATGAGCCCCACTATCATAAATGGGAAAAAATATGGTGCATAGTTAATTAACTGATACATGAGTTTTTCAGTCTTTCTCATGATCAATTCTAGGTATCTTTTGCTAAAAGCTTTTCCCAACAACTCATAGAAAGATGAATTCAAAAAGTGACATTTTAAGAACTTCTTGGGGTTATTGAGTTCCCTTTCCTTCAACAATTGGAAGTATACACCCACTAGATCACTAGTAAGCTGGAGATCAAGTCTGAGGAATTCCAAAAATCTTCTAGCAATATCAATGTTGGTGTGTTTTACTAGCACCCTATTCTTGTATTCCTCGTTGACAGCCAATTTAACTAAAAATTCTTCCTCATCAGCTAGTGGATCAAGTTTACCAAATTCATTTAAGGGAACATGTTGCACATATTCAAATGTTTCAAGGTCGTCTTTATCATTATCATCATCATCTTCTTCATAGTCATCTTCGTTTTTAAGATCATCTTCGTTCTCATCATAATCTGAAATTGACATAACCTCTTCCTGATCTTCTACAGAATGTAGTGATTCTTCTTCTTATTTAGTTTTCATATACCCACTTGGATCATCACCCTCATTCATGTCATCCTGACGAGATCCTAAATTCAACATGTTCAACATTGTTTTCTTGGTTAGAGAATTCTTTATCATTAGTCTCTTTCATGTCAATGTTTTCTTCCTTTTGACATGTTGCATATTTTGCAAATGATCTTTTTATTTGTTGTAACGATTCTTGAATTTCACTTAACAGCTTAATTGGAGGTTTATAATATTCACTTAATTTCATGATTTCAAGACCTAAACTTAATGGTAGATTGTGCAGCGAATAACGCCCAAAGGCTCGCATTGCTCTAATACCACTGAAGCGACAAAACTTAAAAATTTATTGTGCTTTAAATGTAAAATACACAAATGTATTTGTAAATAATCTTTTTCATTAATAAGATGAATGTACAATGAGGGCTTGCTTATATACCTAGGCAAGTTCCGCTTCATGAATGGTCATGTCCATTAAGACATGCCTTTGCATTAACTAATCATCAATTAACTACAATTATGATTATTATTTATTCACTTATATTTATTTTATTTTTATATAAATTATATTCGTAACAGAGGACAGTCCACAACCCCAGCCTTAAAGACCCCGCTACAGTGACAGTTTTTGCTACACAGTTTTTGGATACCTTTTCAATAATACCACACTATGGATATGTTGCATGCACAACCTAAAATGAAGCATATTTATGTATTCTTTGCAAGATAGCAAACTTTTTTGTTTTTTGTCGTGACAAGAATATAATGTCGTAATAGGCAGACTATATGTCCTCTTTTTCTTTGTATCTAAATGCATTCAGTAGAATGCAAAGACAAAGTGTAATTTTGTATCATTTACTAATGAAATAAAATTATGATTTTTTTTCCAAGGAAAAAAAATAACACTTTTTCTCTTTTCAAATTAGGGTACCTAAAATTTGCACACAACCATATATCCTAATTCCAACATTGGAGATTAGATGGATCATCACCAAAAATCGATTTTCCAATTAAAGAGGATCAAAACTACGTCCTAAAAACAAAACCATATTCCTGTGAGGAAGGATCTATGGGTTTTGCATGGTCATGAGCCCTGACAGCATTTACCGTTGTTGCACTTCCCATGCTTTAGATCTTCTAACCTCATTGTGCACTTAGTCTTTTGTCCATAGTTTCGCACTTCACGCCAACTAGGCAAGATTCTCAAAATGACCAATACTCTTGTTTCCCTGCTACTATAGAGGTAATGGCACATAAAAAGACCAGCAAGGTAATAAATTTGTTCCTCTTGTTGATCCTCCGATTAAAATTTATTTAGATCACTATAAGAAAGAAATCTTCTTGCGATTACAATAGCCATGCCCTAGCCGGATATTTCCTTGGCCCATCCCGTCTAAAATCTGACCAAGGTTTCTTTACGTTTAGGTTTAACGAGGCCTTGAACTGTGTCTATAATGCAGCATGGACCATGGATCTATAGGAATACCTTAGTTGCTTTTGTTGAATGGAGTGAGAACTTATCAACAGAGTTGTGGCCATAGTGAATTCCTCCACTAGTGCAGAGATAACCATCAACCGGATAAGCAATGTTTTCATAGTTTTGGCCCAGTTGCAACCTTGTCTAGATCAAATTTCCAAGCCTGCAAATAAAGTATTGATGCTTTTAGCCCCACCAATAGTGAAATTTCTTTGCCACAAGCCTCAACACAATAAACAAATTTGCATTCAAGTCAACTTTCAGAAAAGAGTCCATTGACACATCCAAGTTAGGGATCAAATTTGATATCATTTACATTAATTTCCCTAACACTTGTTTTTGCTACCAAAACCTTGACCACTAAGTGAAGGATTACCCTCCCATGGCCAAGCTTTCAGCTACAAGCCATGAGCAATCTTAAGCACCCTAGGCAAGCCAATGCCCTCCAACCCTTGTAGCAGGACCCTTGTAAGACACGCAAGTTTTAGCGAGTCCTATAGCAAGAGGGGTCACTCACATAGAACCCGCGACTTCTACCCATACCCACCAAAACCCACATAAAACTCGGCTACCTATGAAGAACTGCATATGACCCTCATAGGACCTGCATAAGACCCATGGAGACCCTCAAAATTCGATTTTTTCTCAATTTTTCTTTTTCTACCTTTTTTTTAAATATTGCAAGTTTCTTTTGTATTTTTCCATGTCTTATATGAATCTTATATTCCCGAGTCTTATACTATTAGGTAAAATTTACTCAGGGATAGAGTCAAATTTGACCAAGTTAAATAGTTGTGGTTTTGGGCATGTGGTATAGCATACCCAGGTTTTCTGCCCATAGTATTTCATGTAATGTAGCTTTCAAAAGGCAGGGAGGACTTCATTGTAATGAAGGCCAAGGAGGTGAGCGAGAAAGGCTCACTTGGTCAAGTTGGCCAGGGTTTTGGCCAAGGCTAATGAAATTTCATTGGGCTGGGTTTTTCCCCGGCGTTGGGGTTTTCCCAAGGTAAATTGTACGCATATTTTTTTAATATGTGATTGTTGCTGGTTGATTGATTAATTCTCTCTGTAAATAATTTGTTTTTCTTCAGTTAATTTTCTTCATGTGGTATCAAAGCTAGATATTTGTGTAAGAGGGACACCTTTGTTGCCAAGGGTTTATAGGCCCTGATGAATCATAGTGCCATGGTTGAGATCATTGTGATTGATGGGCTTGTTGTAAAGGATCCCATGCGAAAAAGAGTTGGAATGCCATGTGGGTGAACGGGCCACCATCACAGGAAGTTGCATTGAAAGTTTGTAGTAGATCGAAGCTTAGTCATGGATAGGCAACCATAACAGATTCCTCCTAGACATGATGAGAACACCATTGGTTAATTGGAAGGTGAGGTTGATCAAAGATGAGGGTTCATTGTTGTGGCTGCATTACAAGCAAAAGAACAATGATTGAAGCTTGTGCAGGAGGCATAGCAGGTGCATTTGCCTACATCCACTGCACGCGATGAAGACGAAGCTACAGAAAAGAGGAACATCGCATCTCTATGGAGGGTCAGGATTCATGGAGGTGATGCACAAATCATTGAAGGAAGACGGGTTCAGTGATCAATACAGTGAAAGCCTTGGCACTAGTGCAGACATGTCATTAGCATGACAATGGCGTGAAGTTGTATTGTATCCTATACAATATGAAAGTGTCAGAGCAATTGGAAGATGCACTGAAGAATGGATCAAATCAGATCTTGGAAGTAGTCGACGTGGTTTTTATAGCTAATTGAAACAGAGAACTATGGTAGAGTGGATAAGAACATGTGAAGAGCAGCCAAGTGGTTGGTAGCATTTGCACCGGTCGGGATGTTGAACCTGTCTGCAAATGTAGTCTCACTATTGAAGGTCGCAAACTAGATGTCATGCAGGAGGTGCGTTGTTGGTGAATGGAAATTTTAGCCAAGGATGTTGAAGTTGAAATCCCCAGTGGCGAGACATCTGGTTGTGAGCAATGCGTCGAGTGTGGAGGCCCAACAGCCATGGAGCCTATGGTAGCATCGATGATTAAAGAATGAGCTAACAATGGCTATGGTGTTGTACATGGTATATCTAGACAAAGGCAAGGACAACATGGAGAAGGTATTGTTGTGGACTGGTGCAATCACAGGTTTGTGAAGTCCACAATGGTAAGTCCCAACGAGAGGAGAATTTAAAGATTTGGGTGCAAAATAACACTAGTGAGTGACGACACCTTGTAAGAGTCACTGGAATGAAGAGTCAAGCACAAAGTGGCCGAGATGATAGCCGGTATAACCTAAGGCACTTGCCAACAAGACAGTCTTCAGGTTAGTTTTGGTGTTCATGGTGCCAAAGTTGTTGTGCTTTCAAGGAAGGGAAGTCGTGAGATAGGTCATGGTGTGCAAGTTCACATAAAAAAAATGCAATATGAGGATTGGTGTTTGTCGTGGTGGTGGATTTGAGAATACTATTAATGGTGATTTAGTAACTGATCTACAGTTGAGACCATGGGGCATACACTAGTTGTGAAAGTCTATGTCGATGTATAAATGAGGATGAGAAGCAAAATTCGCTAAAGAGGAGAGAACAAGGCTTATTAGACGAGAGGATGACAACATAAATGGAGCAACAGGAATAAATAAATAAATAATAATGGAATGAAAATTATTGCATGTAAATGGGCATAGTGTTGTGAGACCTAGTAAAGTGTGGGTTAGACCTAGGTGATAGGGGGGATGTCAGGTTAACATATACCCCGGTATAAAATTTGAGGGGGGTAAGGGACAGAGTGAGCGGGGTTGGGTTGAATCACTTGGCAAGGTTGGTTGGATTTAGTCAAGGAACCGCATGTCAAGTTTAACGGGCGGAATGTTAGGTAAAGTTGACTCAAGGATAGTGTTAAATTTGACTAGGTTAAATGGTGGTGGTTTAGAGCACGTGGTATAGCATACCCATGGTTTTCTGCCCATGGTATTTCATGTAATGTAGCCTTTAAAAGGTGGGGAGGACTTCATTGTAATGAAGGCCAAGGAGGTGAGCGGGGAAGGCTCACTTGGTCGGGTTGGCCAGGGTTTTGGTCAATGCTAATGAAATTTCATTGGGCTGGGCTTTTCGCTGGAGTTGGGGTTTTCCTAGGTTAGATTGTATGCATAGTGATTGTTGTTGGTTGATTTAATAATTCTCTCTGTAAATATTTTGTTTTTCCTCGGTTAATTTTCTTCATGTGGTATCAAAGCCAGATATTGACTTTAGAGGGATGCCCCTGTTGCCAAGGGTTTATAGGGCCTGATGAATCATAGTGCCATGGTTGAAATCGATGTTATTGATGGGCTTGCTATTATACAAATCGAGGAGTCAATACCCAAACGAGTCTTATATGAGTACAAGTCGTGCAACATTGCCTCCAACTTCAAATGCAATTCCCTATCTAGGTTGAGTTCTTAAGTCTATCGACCTAGTATTTGCATTTTTCTAGAAAGACTAGACCAACCCATTGGAAATTCATTTGTTACATTTTTGAAAGGGTTTTTCACCATTGAACTAATTAGTGAATTTGTACCTAGGTCAACCTTCAAGGACATTTGAATTAAAGGAATCAAATGCATCCAAGTTGGGCCCGAATTTGGCACCAGCCCATATGCAATATTAGTCTCCCTACCACAATTGTTTCAAATGTTAAAGCCCAAAACACCATATTAAGGATTGCCCTCTAATGGCCAAGTCTCTAGTCATGCTCCTCGAGTCTCAAGCTCCCTCGACAAACCAGGTCCATACCACTTCAAATGTTAGCCAAGATAACTAGATTGTTGTGTCAACGAAAGGTTACTGACAAATAGCCTCAAAGATAGATTAATTCTCAACAAATTTTCTCCCTTGTCAAGCAAAAAAAGCCTCCAATAGTCTATCATCATTGCACCCAAAGGCTTGAGGTGAGGAGACTGACCTCCAATGAACTTAGACCCACAACATTGTTAATATATATTATTTATATATTATATATATATATATATATATCATCATAATGATTAATTAGTGATTAGTATAGAAGAGGTATGTCTCTAAGGACATGACCATTCATGAAGAGGCACCTGCCTAGGTATATAAGTGGGTCCTCATTTGTAACATGGTATCTCATATGAATTCTTTATTCACAATTCAATACATATATATTTCTATCCTCAATGGATGTCTTCGTTTTTCAAGTGTTTTGAAGATTATTGCTAAGTACAAACTTTTTTAGTAACATTTATATCAGAGTTGCTTGATCCTCTAGTCGCTCAGCCGCTGCACAGAGTCAGTCTGATTCGGCCTTCCAATCAACTTGCCGTCAAGTTCGATGTTGTTTGATTAAGGCTTTATCCATACAAGTTTAGGAGGTTCTCCATTTTGTTGCCAGGCCCTTGGCCATTTAAAACAGAAAAAACAAAACAAAAAGTTATTAAAAAAATCAAAATTATACATATATATAATAGAAAATAATAAAAATAAAAAAGAGACTACTTTAAAATAATATATATTCCAAACAAAACAAAAAGCATTGTAACAGGAATCGGCGATTCCTGCGATTAATCGCGAGTTTGAATCGGATCGGCCAGCAAACGAGCCGTTCTGGAACTTTACGTGTCAACTCGCGTTGACCGAGTTTGACTCGTGGTCAACGCGAGTTTGACTCGCGATACTCGCGATTTTCTGAGTTTACGCCGATTTTCTGAATTTACGCCGATTAATCGGCGGTTGCCCGACTCCCGCCAGTTACCCGACTCCCGCCACTGTCCATTTTCGCGCCATTCGGATTAGGTTTCCTTTCTGTTTTGATTATTAATACAGCCGCAGCTCGCAGCCATTCCACTGTTCCAGTTCGTCGACTGTCGCAGCAGCCGCAACCCGCAGCCATTCCACTGTTCCAGTTCGTCGACTGTCGCAGCAGCCGCAGCCCGTAGCCATTCCACTGTTCCAGTTCGTCGACTATCGCAGCCCGCAGCCATTCCACTGTTCCAGTTCAAGTCGACTGTCGCAGCCAATGCAATTTGCACTACGCCGCTGCGTTGAATCGCTTTGAAGCGGAGTCCGAAGTCGGTGTCGACGGAGATATTGGGATTTGTTCTAAACTTCTACGCAACCTACGGTAATTTTTCGTGGCTCCTACGCATTCTGTATATTACCCGACGTTCGTGGCTCCTACGCAAACTTCTGTACATTTTATTATTTTTCGTGGCTCCTGTCTACCCGTGGCTCGCCGCTCCTGTCTATATCGTCTAACTTTACTGTCCTATGCTCCTACCAAGGTTTAAACCTTCGACATTATTGGCTTGGTTCGGGTGCATGGTTGTGGGCCAATAATCCTCATTATTTTCCTGTTTATGTCTATTTAAATTTTAAATTTTAAAAATGTCTGAAAATTTTTAATATGTCCTAAAACTTGTCATTATTTTCCTGTAAGTTATTTTTATAAAGGCTTTGGTATTGTTGGTTTACTATTTTTGGCATAAGCAGAATGTTGCTTCTCACCATAGTTAAGACTAAGTGGATAAGGATAAGCCATTAACCATTGGGGCAAGGTGAGCTATTTTGATGAACTCGTGTTCTAATTTGGAAAATGGTCAAGCTGACCTTGCATAGCAGCTTTGATTCTGGGAATTTTGTTTAGTCACTATAGACATACAACAAAAAGGTGAGCCAAATGGAGTTGGCATTCCTAATCATTGTACTGTTTTGGGGCATTGCCATGACTTGTTTGAGGGGGGAATTGAAACCTGAGTCCCTATCTAGCAAAATGTTCAGAGCTTGGACGGAAATCATATGTTGCCTTTCAATTTGCGCTGTCCTGTCCTCCAACATCCACCAGGTCAAGCTGGTTAGGTGTGAGCTATCTTGCTTCTTGGCAAGCAACTCTTTTAGAAAGGGCTTGCACTCTTTGCGTTGGGAGGAACTTCTTCTTGCTGGAGGTGGTGACAAACACCTCCCAGAGAACTACTTTTAGGCTTCCTTTGGGTTCCTCCCATATTGTCTACCATTTTTAGAGCTTGGGTAATCTCCTTAAACTCCTGTATGATCTCAACTTTAGTGAAGTCAAAAAATAAACTAAGCCTTAATTAATCTAAGGAGGTGGAGATCCAAGAAGAAGGTCGTCAGTGCCTTCTTGTCTCCCTGCTAGCTGATGAACTTGGGTATTTTAGCTATCATTGAGTGTTGGAGATAATGGAAGTCCCTTTTGTTGCTTTCTTAGCAATTTTCTTCTAGTGGTGCAAGTGGACAGTAGTCATGATGCTTGATCTCCATATCCCCGTAGACTTTTAGGTGAATGTGAACTTGTGAAGTCAACCTGATATTTCTCAGAAATGTAATTGTTGCTTCTCTGATTAATAGAAGAATGGTCTTCATCCCTTGGTCCTAAGAATTGAATTTGTAGGATTCTAGTGCTGGTAAGATTGTTTTGCCGTGTTGGTATTCCTCTTTCCATATTCTTTTGACCTTTCCAATTACCACACCATTCAATGAATGTTCAATGAGGTTAGATTAGAAGAGTTTGGCATACTGTCTGGAAGATTTTTCTCATTATTTTCAGCCTTCAGGTTTGCTAGTTTTTAAAGGAGACTTTCAAATTCAAGTATTCGTTGCTGCCTCCGAATGTTCCTCATTAAAATTGATAGATTGAAGTCACAAAACTGCAATTATTTTTGCTGATACAGAGAAGATGAAACATATGGTGATTGAACTTTGAAGATTCACTGATTATGCTGTTCAAGTCAACTGATATAAATTTATAATAGAGGCAGACAGCAAAGTCCTGTTTTAGTTTAACTGTAACAATAAGAGTACGAGAGAGTTCATTGAGTTCTTAATTTAAATTTTTAAATTTCTAGCATATTTTAAATTTTATTATTTTTGAATCAATTTTAAATTTGATTTTTTGTTGTCTTTCACAGGAGCCACAAAATTACAAATTAAATAGAAGCCAGACTCCAAGTCCAAATCTTAACAGAAGCCACAAATTAAACACAAGTTCAAAGAAACGACAATGCCGAGAGAGAAGGACTTTGCTTGGGCTTATTGTGACAAGATTCCCGGAAAAGCCTTGCTCCTTTGTAAATTTTGCCAAAAGGAATGTAGTGGAGGCATTTATAGATTCAAGTTCCACCTTGCAAAAATACCTGGGCATGATATAGGTCTTTGTACCAATGTTGACGACAATGTCAAATACCAAGCAGCCTTGGCCCTTGATATGTTAGAGCAGCATAATGCCAAGAAAGCAAGGCAAAATGCTGAAATAGGAACTGTTGGAGTTGATACTTTTTCTACCACTAGCCCCATGTCACCTCAATCTGTTGAATCCTCAATGTCGTTCCCAAGTTTTCCACACATGCCTCCAAGGCCAAGTCAAACTCAAAGCCATGCGAGTCCTTCAACTCCTTCCTTCAACACTGGAGGTGGAAACAT
Source organism: Pinus taeda (assembly GCA_000404065.3). Lineage (NCBI taxonomy): Eukaryota > Viridiplantae > Streptophyta > Pinopsida > Pinales > Pinaceae > Pinus > Pinus taeda. The sequence continues at coordinate 604 of APFE030286837.1, read as the reverse complement.
AAACACCTTTTTTGCTCCCCGCACAAAACCTGGTTCCCAACCTACCTTGGATGGCACTGGTTGGAAAAAAAATATCTATACTCAGGCAAGGAAGGCCATTGCTAACTTTTGGTTCTATTCTGACATACCTTTCCACTGTGCCAGAAGTCCTTATTGGCAAGCTATGGTTGATGCAATTGCTGTTGTAGGTCCAGGGTTCAAAGCCCCTACATCAGAGAGCCTTAGGACAGATATGTTGTTAGAGAGTGTTGAAGATGTCATGCTTGTGCTAGCTGAGTTTCGTTCATCATGGGTAGAAACAGGGTGCACCATCATGAATGATGGATGGACAGATCAGAGGAATAGAACTTTAATAAATTTCCTTGTATCTTGTCCTGCAGGCACAATGTTTCTCAAATCAGTCGATGCTTCAGACAAGGTTAAGACTGCCCAACTTATCTGTGAAATGATGGAGGAAGTCGTTCAAGAAGTGGGAGAAGAACATGTTGTACAAATTTTCACCGATAATGCAGCGAATTATATGGCTGCTGGTAGACTTTTTGAGATGAGGCACCCCACTATTTTTTGGACCTCTTATGCTGCCCATTGCATAGATTTAATGCTT
>APFE030286823.1:101071-125516 GCA_000404065.3 Pinus taeda | reverse complement strand
TGATTTTGTCCTCACCTAGGACTTATTCTCACTATCAAATTATGTTCAACTACAACATACACACACAAATCTGTCTGGATCTAGGGCTCTAGGTCTAACAGACATTACTTCTTTGTTCACTTCATATAGGTCACACTTCTACTCACACTTGGATTCATCCTGTGAGGTTATACATGCCATACAATCCACAAAGACTATCACTCCTCCTAATCACTATGTCCTCTACACAAAACTCAAACCTTAACTTTTTAGGCTTCATTCAATGACTCGAAACCCTCTCTTCCACACACAGATCCAAGCAACATACAAAGTTTCTATGTGCATACGTGGTATGCACTGAACAACCCTTGCTAGCGCTCTTACAAATCTGTTTTTCAACATTAGAAAACCCTCCAGTATTATCCTTATCACTATCCTAAACTCACACTCTTTCTTATAGATGTTGGCCTACTTAAAACTTTTGATCAAACCACAATGATAAGCACTTAGATCTGTAGCTATATCATAGGGTAGGAGTCTTCTTTCTTAGGGCGTTAGCCCTTCCTATTAGCATAAGATCCAACATTATTGAGGGACAAAATGTTAAGGACAATGATCCATGCAAATAACCCTTAACTAGGGATTGATGATCTCTGTCCCAAAACCTTTAGGACAACTCCTCCAAGAAAATCTCCTCCATGCAATCTATCCTCCATATTTGCTTCAAATCTAAGAATCTACTAAGTTTAGCTCAGGACCAAGGTCAGATCTGACCTCCATTTTAGGTCTCCACCTCCTAAAGGACTTCGCTCAATCTTGGATGCATGCTAGGGAATACTCTAAGCCCTCCTTTCCCTTCCACATTGATCTAAAACAAGACAAACACCCACAAGGATCTCCTTTAGGTCTCAACCTACTTTGTTGAACTCGAATGCTCCTTCAAACTCGACCTTCTTACTTAAACAAATCGATCCCTTCTTGAAGTGATTTTCCTGTGAGAAGATGGTAAACTCAACCTCCCTAACTTCTCTCCCTGACCTTCTAATTCGACCTCTTCATGAGGACCACATCTCTTGTATCCTCCATGATCAAATGGGTTTCTCTCACTCGATACCTAGCCTTATGTTAAGGCCTTCTTTAAATATTTTTCCCAAGCCTTCTTAGGAACCCTCTAGACCTTAGGGGTTTGATCTTCCTTTAGAATTAGGAATTTAATTTTAATTTTCCTTTAATTTTTATTTCTGAATTTTAAACCCCAACTGGGTCTAAAACCCCTTCACTTGGATCTTTTGCTCACAAACCCCATATGGGATTGTGGAATATCACCCAAGCTACACATTCCAACACTCCCTCTTAGTGAGAGAGTTATTTTCACTGAAGTATCCAACACCATCAATGACACTAGCCCACCTGGCATTCATCTCTGCAACATACCCTGTAATATGGATCATTATTACTGTGTGGTGTCTCTTCCTCTTCAAAGCCTAAAGATATCAAACTTCCTTAGGGTTTCTCCCTCTTAAGTTAGATGATCTCCATTGGCCCACAAGTTTCCACATGCATACTCTAATCCACTGACCCACAAAGTAGTCCTCTGATACCATATTGATTTTGCATAGCAAATGAGAATCTGAGTTAGTGTCTTAAAATTTCTGACATAACCAACTCAAATGCTTCAGAAATTCCTACTTTGCACAACGAAAATTACCACATCAATGAATCACGACATTTTAAAACTTTTTCAACCCATCTTTGTTATATTATCAACATATAATACAACTATCAATGGCTCTCGTACCAGGTATAATGGCCCTCGTAAATCCACAGGTACAAGAAACAAACAATAAAAAGATACATTGATCATCTAGCTGATGTAGAGCTCAATCACAACTTCCATGATCATATCCTGAACACATTTGCTCGGTCCTTTGGCTCCTCATTTGCAACATCCACTTCTTTGCCTATATTAGTGAACCAAGTCCATCTTCCCACTGAACACAACTCTACCTACTCTCATGCTGATTGTAAGTCCATCTACACATCAACACATCGAGACTCCATTTGAGTTGTTCACAACTCCATTTGGGAACAACTCCCTCTACCCACTACTTCTCCTCATCTACACAGGATCTTCTTCCCACTATAACCTTCCACTGATGCTATTTGAAGGCTAACACAGGGCAGGAGGGATGCCACCTATCCCTGTTGGAAGTCCTTATCCAATCAATGAACATGGGTTGATGTGATCTCGTCCCTTGACCTCCTTTCTTTTTCCTTTAAGAGCTAGTCCTAAGCTCATCAATTTAGCCACTATTAGCATTCCATTATTCCTTCAATGTACTGCACTTAGGGCTCCAGTATTCACCCATCTTATAGTTGTCAAAGTCCTTATTGACAATCTGATATAGGAATACTTTGGGTCACCTACTCACTGCCTTATAACAACCTTAAGGCACCTAATACATCTGTCCACTTGGACCCTTTAGATTTTCCCATTTACAATCCCATCTAGGTTGATATAAGAATCTGAGTAAATTTCACTCTATTATGCAATAGAGGGGCTATTGCACAAATCTGGGACTTTCTAAGTCTTCCCTCACCTAAGGCCTGTGAATTCTATCTTCATCATTGTGACACATCAAATTTCTTGTCATAGACCTCAAGGTCTTTAAATTTCTTGCATACTGTCAATATTAACATATCTAGGCTTCATATCTTTTGCCCTTTGAACTGCAACTTGCCTTCTCAAATTTCTTAGATCCAGGCTCATGATTCTGTCCTTACCTAGGACTTCTTCTCACTCTCAAATTATGTTCAACCATAGTATACACACCCAAATCTACCTAGATCTAGGGCTCTAGGTCTGCCATACATTACTTCTCTCTTCACTTCATACAAGTCACACTTATGCTCACACTTGGATTCATCTTGTGAGGTTATACATTCCATACAATCCACAGAGACTTCGGCTCCTCCTAATCACTGTGTCCTCTACACAAAAATAAAACCTGAGCTTGTTAGGTTTCATTGGATGACTCGACACCCTCTCCTTCACATGCATATCCAAGAAACATATACAATTTATCTGAGCATACTTAGCATGCACTGAAAAACCCTTACTAGATCTCTTATAGACATGTTTTTCAACGCTAGAACAACCCTCCAACAATATCCTTCTCATTGTCCTAAAATCGCACTCCTTCTTATATATCTTGGCCTACTCAAAACTTTTGATCAAACCACAGAGATAAGCACTTAGATCTATGACTATATCACAAGGTAGGAGTCTTCCTTTTGAGGGTCTCGATCCTTCCTATTTGCACATGATCGAACATTCTTTAGGAACATAACCTTAAGGACAATTATCCATGGAACTAGACCTTAAATAGGGCTAGATGATCTATGTCCCAAAACCTTTAGGACAACTCCTCCTAGCAAATCTCCTCCACATAATCTATCCTCAATTTATGCTTCAGATCTCAGAAGCCACTAAATTTAGCTTAGGATTGAGGTCAGATCTGACCTCCATTTTAGGTCTTGGCTCCCTAAAGGACTTCGCTCAACCTTGGATGCATGTGGCCTTCCTTGGCAGAGGTTTCTATGCCTTAACTAGCCTTCTTTTAGGTTCATCTCCTTCCAAAAATATACTGAAATGAAACCCTTGGCTGAGGCAATGTCTTGGCCTAAAACAAAATAGACACCCACAGGGATCTCCTTTAGATATCAACTACCTTTGTTGAATTCAACTGCTCCTTCAAACTCAACCTTCTTACTGAAACATATCGATCCCTTCTTGGTGTGATTTTCCCTTGAGAAGATGGTAAAAATGACCTCCCTAATTACCCTCCCTGGCCTTCTAGTTCGGCCTCCTCATGAGGACTACATCTCTTGTATCCTCCACAATCAAATGAGTTTCTCTCACTCAATACCTAGCCTTATTCTAAGGCCTTCTTTAAATAGATTTCCCAAGCCTTCTTAGGAACCCTCTAGACCTTAGGTGTTTGATCTTCCTTTAGACTTAAGAATTTAATTTTAATTTTCCTTTAATTTTTATTTTTGAATTTTAAACCCCAACTAGGTTTAAAACCCCTTCATTTGGATCTTGTTCTCATAAACTCCTTTTTGTGATCAAAATTCTCACAAACCCCATCTAGGCTTGTGGAATTCCTTCCAATCTATACTTTTCAACATACTCCTTGCCAACCTCTTACATGTAGGTATTCATCCCATTCTTCTCATAATTTTGGAAGTTTGACCCTCCCACCAAACTCTTTCAATAATTATATGATGAGTGAAAGGAGGATTAAATGGTAATGTCAAAATTAGTTGGTATCATAACCCCTCTTTTATGTGCCTCAAACTCAATAATTGCATAAATTGAAATAATAAATTTTTTTACATTGCATAACATGTCTTCTTCATGGAATAAAATAAAACATGGTAATTAAAACATCCATATTAAAACATAACCAACAATGAAATCATAATTAATTACAATTAATTATGGGGATGAGAACTAGGGGGTATTACAACAAATGGGTTGAGGATTCAATGGAATAAAGTCATCTTTATCTAGTCGTATTCTTTGCAATAAAATGTCTAAAAACATAAAATATAAATTTTTAAAATAAATAAATAACTATATCCCCAAATATTTATTTCATGTTGATTATTTTGTTTTTTGTTTTTTTATTAATACTAGTTTATGTATTTCAAAAATACAATAATATTCCACAAACATTTCGAATATTTGTTTAAAATTTCACACATATTACGTTCAAAACAAAAGATTATTATCTAAAAAAAGGCTTTTCTTACTGAATAAAATCCAAATTAAAAGTTAAATCAATGTTAACCAAAGCAATCAGTACCTAGATTTCTTCCAAATTAATAATATGGTGTCCATCTAATACTTTATAAAGGGCGTTGGAAACAAAAATATCAGCATTCCTTAAAAAAAACTTCAGCATTCCTTCAATATAAGCATTTGAATGAACGATTGGAAACATAAAACCTCAGCTTTCCTTCAATATAAACATGTGATTAAAATGCAAGAATGTAATAATTAACTATGAAGTACTTGACAATGGATTCTAGACAAATTAATAACGAATTATAGACAAGTTAATAATGGAGTCAATACCAAAATTTCTTCCAGATCAATAATATGGTGTCCATCTAATATTTTAAAAGGGGCATTACAAAACAAGCAGCAGAAAACATAAAGTCTTGGCATTCATTTTAAATAAGCATGGGAATAAAATGCAATAATGGCATAATTTATTATGCAATATTTGAAAATGGGAATGTGGACAAGTTAGGAGGATGTTTTTTTTTTTCTAAGTTAAGATAATCTATTAATATGCACAAAAATTATAGAGAGGACCAAGCCTCAACCAAATTTAACATGGTGTTTTAGCAAAAATTTGGATTGCCCCAACATTAGGGAAGCCAGTCCACGGAGAGCAAAAAACCAAAAAATGGTATCAGTTCTTAAGACCAGAATCCATAAAAGAAACAATGAGGTATTGCCATGACATAATGTCTTGATAGGAGACCAGATTCCAATAGATGCTAACAAAAACAAAAATACCAGATAGAAGACACCTCGTAGCCACATCCTTACACCTGGCAGCCACGTCCGAACCTTTGGCAGCCACGTCCAGACACCTGGAAGCCACGTTGACTTAATTAAAATCATCCAGGATGGGTTCCTCAACAATTGGGCATGCCCAATCATCCACCTCGTCCCTCAACATGCTGCCGTGTGGCTCCCCACCACCACCATGTCGCTCATCCGTCGAATGGGCGTTGCCAAGCCTGCCAGATGCCACCTGCAAAGCTGACCCATCGTGTCCAGTTCCACCTGAGGGGCGCGTAGCTGCAGAGCTACCCCCTTCACCATGTTGATTGCCACCAAGATTCTCACCATGCAGAGTGAAGAAGCCTTCGTCCATCACGTTATTCCCTGTGTCTCTGCAATTGCTACGTCTAGGGGCGTCCTCTTGCTGCAATTCAGAATTTTACACCTGAGAGGTAGTTTGTTCATGGTCTTCAGTGAAGAGGATGGAAATAGTAGCAGTAATAACAGGCCTGTTCAGGGTGCTACAGAACCTGAATTGGGTTGAGTGGGGAGCGGGATGAATGGGCAAGGAAAAATTAGTAGAGTGAACTACAAAATCACCATGAATTGCACCTGAAGACCGAGCATGACCCCGCCCACTTCTTGTACTAGGATATCTACCCGCCCCATGTCTATGGGGATGATGCAGTTCAGGGGAAGGAGAGGAGGCAGCGGGCTCAGGGAGCGGCTCAGCCTGAGGGCGAGCACTGCCTCCCCGAGTTCCGCCTCTTCGACTTCTCATTCGATGTCTCACCATGCTGGTCGCTCTGGCTAAGTGCTCAGAGGGAGCAGTAACAGAAGGAATGATGACAGAGGGAGCTCTAACAGATGGATTGTGAGGGGGAGCAGGGTCAGTCTGAGCAGAGATTAGATAGCAGAAACCAGAATGGGAATGGTGAAACCCATTTCCAAAATCAACGCAGCAAACTAACCAGCAACGATGCCCAGTTACAGTGCGAGAGTTGGGTTCATAGGCTTGAGGCAGTTAGTTGCAGTGGAGCTGGGGAGACGGAGAAACAATGAACCGAGGTACCTCCATATCCAGACAGTTAATGGCTTTTTTCCGCTTCAGATCTGCATTAAATGTTGCCTGCAGTGTGTCATGAGGGCATCTCAGGGTGGTATGGGGAGGGGTGCCATCAGCCAAGTGGCCCATCCCCTCACTGCCAGTCTTCAATGTATTCATCAATATCCAAGTGTGTCACTCACATCCGGGTCAAGCTAATAGGATGTTATTTAGACCATTTTAATGGTTTTGCTTTTGAATGGTGATGTAATTATGTATATCAAAATGAAGAATTACATAATAAAGTTGATAAATTTATTATGGTCTATAAACTATTAATTTGATGTTAAAATGGTATTATACATAAAAAGATTATTATTTGTGAGTTTTATTATAAAAACATAAAAAATATATAATTATAAATCTTAATAGCATACCTTCATATCTCATAACACACAATTTCTCTCTATATATATAAAATGCTATTACCATTGTTATTTTTATTGAAATTAATATATATATGTTTTTTGTTTTTGGTTTTATTTATTTATTTTCTTTCATGATTTTGATTTTACAATTTAAATTTAAAATTCAAATTTATCAACCCAATCCAAACAATTATGTGTTCATCAAACATTTTTGCATTTGTACATGTATATAAACTCTAATGTTTACAATGGAAAGAGAAAAATAAATATGTCAACATTATTTTATTGTTTATATTTGTCCATATGAGTTATTTCATCATTATATTGAAATATACATTATTCCATAATAACTTATAAGGTGTAGATTTCTTGGTTTGTGTGGATTTTAATTTTCATTAGATCTCATCCAAATTTCTTGGGGAGGAGTTGAGGGTGAGAGTAAATTTTGGAGGTTACAATATCCCATGAAACATCCAAGATTGATCTAGACTTCTATAATCTTGGTGACAACAATGTTGTTGTTGAGAAAACGATTATTCCATCCAACATTGAAGCTAATTCAACTTAGTCTTAAAAAAATATACATTATTTATTTATAATGGAAAAAAAAGAAAGAAGAAAAATAAATATATCACCATAATTATAGAATAATTTATATAAATAGCAAAAATGTGTAATAAATATATAATGGATAGAAAGAAAATGTTATTGAAAGAATCAAAATACCATATATAATGAATTAATTACATTCAAATATAAATGTTAAATAATTTTGTCAAAATTTTGAAAACATTTAATGAATAAAGTGAAGATAATTCTTGTAATATTAAATTCTTTATCAAAGAATTTAACTAAGAAGAAGAGAGCACAACCTAAAATTCATATAATGTTTATCGAAATAAATTAATATTGTTTGAAGATGTTGGTAATTATTTGGCAATATATAATTGTTCCAATTTAATATAATATATTTTTTGTTTTCAAATCATGAACAATAAATTAAAAAAGGGTTGATATTGTTTGTCTTGATGTGTGAATTGGGAAACCATCTTCTTTATAAATTACTTTGAGGAATTGAAAATTATGGTTATCATTTCAAATGGGAATAGAAAATTGCAATTTTTTATTTAGAAAAAAATGTATATATTTTAAAATAAAAAGAAAAAAACTATGAGTACTCTACTATAAATAATGGAGATTTATTCTTTGTTTAATATTTAAACAAATTTTTTTTTATATGTATTTAAGATGAGCTTTATAATTATTAAATGCTATTTCAAATTATACAAAACAAAATACTATTCCCTTCATATATTTCCAAATAAAATAAAATAAAAAAACAAACCAATTTAAAGCAAAAATTAAAAGATGCAAATAACAAAATATCACTTTATCTATTTATCACAAATAAATATCCTTTAGTCACATTAAACATCTAAACACTATGTGCATAACATGGAAAACCTCCTTAGTAATAATACGTGATTAAATAAAATTTTCATTCATATTCATTCAAAAAATAATTACAATATCAATTAAATTTTCTTCACATAAACTTACATTTAAAAATTAAATTTAAATTATACAATATTGACCATATAAAAAAATAAATTCAAAACTATACACTTATCTCTTTGTTATCACCTGCAAATTGCTCACTTGCTCCATTTTGAATTTTGCTATGCATAACCATCATTCTTTACTCCATTCCACTCTCATATGATGATCTACAAATCAACCACAAAGTGTTGACCAAAAGTTACCAAAAGTTACCAATCCATATTATAGCCATTAAAAACATACAAACATGGTAGATAAAAACAAAAAAAAATGTGTTATGCCTGAACATCATTATTTTTAACTATTTTCCAACTCCACTTTCACATTTATTGTTGGGATGAACCTTGTTAAACCCTGATTGTTAATCTTTGATATTATCATCATTAACTATTTAAGGAAGACCATGTCAAAAAGGTTATCTACCATAAAAATAGAAATAAAGCTTATGAAATTACTCATGCATATCAATCCATTTCAATAAAATTATACTAAACACACCCATACCCATGGCATTCGCTGTAACTAATCATGAAACATGGATGGCTCTCAGCGCAACAAAAGGATAACAAAGGCTCACTATTGCCATAGTTTTTTTTGGGTTATTAGTATTTTTACTCTCCTGATATTATTGATTATCTTTGTATTAGCTCAGAAAGAAGAGTAGTAAATGTTGATCAATTCTGATTTTGCTTTTTCTAAAGTTTGATGTTTTTTTAGAATATTTGGATGGAAATTTATACTCTCGAACTATCATGATTTCAGTGTAAAAATCTTATATTAATATTAGAATATTTGGTTAGAAATTTATACGAACAATTATGATTTCAATGTAAAATTTTTATATTTAATAGTAGAATATTTGGTTGGAAATTTTATATGAACAATTATGATTTCAATGTAAAAAATTTATATTAATTTTAGGAATATTTGGTTAGAAATTTATACTCTCGAACAATCATGATTTCAATATAAAATCTTTATTATTAACCAAAAAAAATTACAGATTAATTTTAAAAATAAACTAAAACTAACCATTGAGCAGAGTGGACATCTTCACTAAAATAAAAAGTAAAGAATTATATAATAATTTTTATCTATACATTATAGATTTATAGATTTGAATATTTATTACTTCCTATTAAAAATATAATTTAATAAAGATGTATTGATTTGTTCTTAATGATTAATTGGTTAACTTTCCATTAAAATAATTTTTGATTGTTTAATGTTTATTTTAAATTTTAAAATATTATATTATTTATAATATTTAAATTATTTTATAATATATTTTATGGGCTAATTAACACATATTTATTTAATAAGTGTTAAGAGATTAAATTTTTCATGATGTAAATTTTTTTGAATATAAAATTTAAGAAAAGGTTTGTAAATCTAGAGATTTGATGGCTCAACTCTTGATAGATTTGGACAGAATATGGATGTAATCATTTTTTTGATATGTATACATAGTTGACATTTAAATATTTCCTATGAGTTCAAGCTTATATGATTCATGATTTCTTGCTTCTGTGATCCATAATGAATTAAGCAAAGTTTTTCAGAAGAAATCACATAAGAGAAATTTCTGATGATGAACCACATATGTACCTAATGATGAACCATACTTGTTGGTTCGAATCGTCGCCAAAAATTTCTCTTATGTGATTTCTTCCAGAAGATTTTGCTTAAATGATTCATAATGTTTAGAAATAGTTATTACGTATTGATCACACCAACAATTTTTGGGTTAGACATTTTGAACCACATCATCAGGATATAGATATTTAAAGGTTTTATTTATGTTTCACATTTTTTATATTTAAATGTCAATACATGCCTCCACATATTCAGAAATAGATAACGTATATCTTTAGGATATTATCTCTCTATATATAGATATTTTTGTGTTATTAATATTTTTAAAAGTTTTATATGTCAATTTCATATTAAATAATATATTAATGGAATAAGAACTCTCTCCCTCTTTCTCTCTTTGTATATTTTTTAAGTGTTATATATCAACTACATATTAAGCAAGGAATAAATTACAAATCTTCCTCACAAGAGAGTGAAAATATAAGACGCCAAAGACTATAACATTCGCATCACGGTCAAAGTGTGTTGAATCCGTATTATTTCGTTGAGTTTTTGCAATTTTAACCAAAGTTTTCAGAAAATGTTGAATATTTCTATTTTGTTGCAAATTCAAAAAGCGTTTTCTAATTTATAAAGTCTTATTAGGAATTTTCCATTGGCTGAGAGAGACTTGATAAGACATAATTCGCTTGGTGGAGGGTGATTTTTTTTGGGATTTGTCGGTGCTAGACAAATCATTTTAAAATCCAAAAAAGGATAATTTTGTGGCGGAAATTCCATTGGTGAGTGTTTTAGCGAGGAAACCAGTACGCAAGAAGGTAATTGTGTGTATTCCATGTATGTAAGTGTAAGTAAGTAATAATTGTATTATTAAATAAGAACTGAAGGGTGATTACAATCCTTCATGGTGGTATGCCTCTATAGGTATTCATTGGCCATGAAGGTGCGTGGTCACACCTTTTTGACCATTTTCCCTTTCAAAATTAATGGGTCATTAATTAATTTAACTATGTAATTTATTATTATTATTATTTATTAGTTAATTTTTTTAATGAATTTTTTATTCATAACATTGCCATGCCCTTAAGAGATGCTTTATCCTCAAAGCATAACAAGAAGAGTTTTCTCTAGTTGAACACGATGCTATGGAATGTTTGAATTTGCTTATTCCTGGTGAAGTCTTCATGTGTAATTGTACCTTTCTTGAAGTTGGAAGCGTTAAAACCATATAATTTCTAATATCATCCTTGCCAGTTAAACTTCATGAAATGTTCTTCAAGGTTTGTAGTATAACTTCCTAGTTGTATTAACCATTTTGCACCTACAACTATATCCATTTCTTTGAGTGGTAGGGCAAATAGATATATTTGCAGCGCTAGTTCTTGTATCTAGATTGAAACCTTATGGCATTCTCCTATTTCTTCGAACTTTTCCCCAGTAGCAAGAGTAATGCTTAGGTCCCTAATTGGGCATACACAAAGATCAAATTGTCTAGCAAGATCATTGTTTATTAAATTTTGAGTACTACTAGAATTGACAAGTATATTGACATTTATTCCTCTTATGATCCCTTTAAACTTTAGGGTTTTAGGGCATAATCTCCTTGTCATGTTTGTTGGTAGAGTAGTATGGTTAATGCTATTTCGTTTTAGAGACCGGTCTCTTTGCTTTTGAAGGTGTGGTGGAACGTATTTTGCAGTGACTTGTTGTTTTTGACTTTTTGAAAAATTGTTTTCTCCATCCTAACTTTGTTGGATACATGAGATTGCAACTAATGATGATTCCTCATAATCTAAATCTTCAATGTGTGTGACAACTATTTTTTCATCATGTTCTTGTACTTCAACTTGCCTTCCATCTACTATTTTATAGTAGTGTAAGGATGTGCCTTCACATTTATGTCCTAGCGTCCAATTTTCTCCACACTTGTGGGTTTTTATTATTATTATCTTATTTTTCTTGACTCATTACTAGAAGTGTCTAGTTCCTTCTCAACTTCATAAGTATACAATTTCTTGTTAAGACATTTGTGTCTCGATGTCCATTTGTCTCCACAATACCTACATTTGTTTGATTCATTTTCACCTGAGTATTGTTGTTGGTCTTCGTCTTCCTTGAATGATGACATTTTGAACTTATGTTCTTGTTCAATAAATTTTGTTGAATGTGTATCTTCTTCAATATTTTGAGGATTGTACAATTTCAATTCTGCATGAATATATTTTTTAAGTCCACTTTTATAAATTTTAAGCAGTTTTTCATAAGTAAATCATCTTTGTTGGGTCCCTATAATACTAGTGATTACCCCATTACTATTGTATTTGTACCCCTTATTAATATTGTTGTGCCCCTATTGTCCCCATACTGTTATTACTGTGCCTCATAGAATCCCTCTATTGTTATTTTTGTGGCTTTATATTATTATTGTTAGGTCGGCTGGGTTATATTGTGACTCCTTAGACTCCTATATATAGAAATGAGGTTTTGTCATTTGAATCATCCAAGAATTGTTCATTTATGTAATGTAAAGGAGGTAGACCCCTCGAAGAGGCTGAATTCTAAGGCGTTGATCTATCTTTTCTATCTTTTCTTGAGCTGGTTTCATAACATTTGGTATCAGAGCTTTGGATTCTAGGGTTTCAATGCTCCAAATAGGTCATCATGGTATTTTCTCTATAACTTTTTTCCGCGATGTTTCAGAAGCTAAAAAAAAACCCATTTCATAAGACATCGCGCTGAATATCAGGTCCGAATTTCAAAGCTTTTCGTGCTATATTTTCGGAGATATGATCTGAGGAATTTGGTCCTTTTGCAGAATCCTGAATTACATTCAAAACAGGTGAACTAGGGAAAATCATCATAACTTTCTCTCTAAGCATCAAATTGAAATTTCATAAGAAGGTACAGAAAGAGGACAGAATGTAGTTTCTTGTATATATTTTTCAGAGCCAAAGGTCAAAAAAGGGACACGTGGAACATCGTACAAGTTTGCTCTACTGAATTAGTCTATAATCAGGTCACTGTGGGAGATTTGGGATAACTCTTCATTGGAGAATCCAATTGGGGTTATACTAGTGGCATTGGAAAGAGGACACAGAGGGCTACCACAGGTCGCAATTTCAGAACTGGATGATCCGAAATTACAGAGATACATCAGAGGCAACATCGAGCTCCTACAAAGTGAAAAGTTCCAACAGAGGATGCTCCAACTCCTAATTGTTTCCCGTACAGGCTGCTGAGAAGTTCCAGCAGAGGATGTTCCAACTCCTAATTGTTTAGGCAGCTTGAAAGACACCTGTCCAAAAGAGTCCAGGTCAAGGGTTTTTTCAAGATCTTTCATAGCTTTTTCCATCTTTTCTTGCTCACTAATTTCTTTTATTAATGTCCCTTCTACCCATTCATCTTGATTTGCATACTGTTCAATTTCAGGGATCTTATTGTGTATATAAACTGATAGCCTGTTTCTTACCCTTCTTTCACTTATGAAACTATTTGGGTCATATGGCACCCACCAAAAACTCTTCTTCAATCTAAGGTGTTCTTCTAATATCTTCTCAGTATCTTTCCATGCATCCCTAGAATTGATGACATAAGGGCCTAACTGGTTTTTGATTCTCAGCTGAGCCTTTTTCTTTGCATTACAAAAGTGGGTTAAGTCTGCATTGATGATCTACCTGAAATATTCTAATGCAAATAATCTCATGGACACATATTTGGGCAGCTTGAAAGGGCAAAGTTCACACCCATATATTCTGATTTCTGTGTGATTTTGGTACAGGTACCAATCACCTATCCTATATTGTTTAGAGAGCTGCATAATCATTTTCATGTCACTAGAGATTCTAGGAGGGGGAGCTCCTATCAACAGAGTGGATGCTGAATGTACAAATAATTCAATAAACTCATCATAGGTATAAGGGCACTCAAAGGTATTATGGAAGACTGAGGTCCAGAAGATCACAGACCTTCGATTTCCCTTTGAGTCCAACCTCCTGATGGGGAAAGAAAAGTTGTCTAGATGATGATATAACAGAAGGTGGTATATGAAAGATGTGTACTTGAAGACTCCTTCTCTATCCAAATTCAGGAATTGATCATGGATTTTGTTGGCAATAAAAGCGGCATAGTCATATTTGATAGCAGGGGGTTGTCCTGGGGTAAATATTGACAATAGAACTAGGGTGATCTCACCAACATATTCACTGGTATTAAATCCTAAGATCAGGGATATCATGTCAATAATAAGTCTGCCAGTGTCAGTGAAAAAGGTCTGCAGATAGGGAGGTGGGCCTGTAGGCTGATGCTCTGGTAGCATGAACATATGAGCAATACGGGTTATCTCTGAGCTGGACAATTGAGAAGCTTTTTCAAGTAGATACCCCATGGAAAGACGAGCAAGGGGCTCAGTGGAATGGAACTGTATCATTTCATTAATAGACTCAGCAGTTATGTGAAAAAGAACAGTTTGGGATGGGGACATAACTGCTCTATGGACAGGGTCATAGTTGGCACAACACTGATGAATGATGTCTGGGAAAACATGAACTAAGGGGATGAAATACATGGGAAGGTTAGATTCCCATAACCCAAAAATATCAGAGTTGTTTCAATAGCTATCCCTAATTTGGTAGAAGGCTTGAAGATGGTTCACATTACCAGACAAATCTTTTATTTGAAAATCTTTGTCGGCCAGGGGTAAATAGTCTAAGTCTTTATGAGGTGCATTCATAGGCATGACATTCAAGGCTATGGGGGTTTCCATGTTTAGTTCTTATGTTTTCAAACTGGAATTCGAGCTTCTGTGGAAATAATGAAATTACAGGTTTGCGAAGTGAAATGGGTAAATACCTGTTTTCAAGACACAAATCGTGAAATTCGCAGGTTGAACGATGAACTGCAGAGCTCGGTGCTAGAATTTCTTGGCCGAGTAGTGGACTGAATGCTCGTACAGCCGTCTCAACGTAATTTGCATGGAACACAGTTTGAAGGAAAAAATGGTGAAAATGACCTTTTCTCGTTGTTTTAGCGAAATCGGTTTGGCGGGTATTTTTTGGCATTTATTGAGCAGCTGACGTCAGAGTGATGGGACATTTTGTCGCTATCGGATGGTGGTAAGCGGTTTACCCTGCACCGCTTTTGGGGTTAAGTGGTATAGAGCGGAGGACTAGTGAGCAGGTTGAATGAGCGACGCGTGGCTTTGGTACGGATGGAAAACCGTCGGGTGATCGCGACTTAAAGCGCGGAAGGAAAGGTGGTCGCGATATGATCGTCAGTCGTCGGATGAAAAGACCAAGATCAGACAGTTGACGGGCTCGGGAGATGGCGGAGAGTTATGAATGCGGGCCCAAGATAATTAACAAAGATTTAATTATATCGGGCTTGTTTTTATTGGTTAGGGGGGGCTAGTTATTAATTAACTCGGGTGGTTAATTAATTCCTTTATAGCGCGACAGGAAAGGTTATTATCAACTTCAAATAAGTTTAATAATCCTTGTTTTGCATTATAATTATGGTTATAACTAACCGGGGGCGGGGTATATTTTTTTTTCACTTACTAGTTCACGGATACCCGGGTTAGTGGGTAACCGCTACGTCCAGGGTTTTTTAACACTGAGTGGACGCCACCCGAAGGGCATCAACACCCCTCGGCCTATTCACTGACCTAACCCCAAGAACTTTCGGGATTCGACCCTGTGACCTCCCATTGGCAAGGCACTTGATTTGACCGATTGAGCTAACGCTTGGGGCTTTTTTTTTCTTTTTTTTTTTCACTACTGGTTCACGGATACCCATGGTCAGTGGGTCCACTACGTCCAGGATCGAACAACGCTAGGGTGGACCCCACCTGAAGGGGGTCACACCCCTCGGCCTATTTACTGACCTGACCCCAAGAGCTTTCGGGTTTCGACCCTGTGACCTCCCATTGGTGAGGCCCCGGCTTGACCGATTGAGCTAACCCTTGGGGCTGGGGGCAGGGTATATAGTAACGTGGAGGTTTCATTTAATTACATAATACGAGAAGGGTAATATATATATATATTATATATATATATAATTATATATATATATATATTATATATATATATATATACTTGGGATTTATATAATAATTGTCAGTAGTTAATATGAATAAATATAATGAACAAGCGCTAAATTGAAATGTTAGGAATTTCACATAGAAACTTAGGCTAGAGACAAAAAGGGGCTTTTAAGTGACATGGTGCATTATTTCTAAGTAAAAATGGGATTTCACTCAGGAGAACTTTATGAAATGAAATGAATGGCTTATGGGTGATATTAAGAACAAATCTTAATACTTTGGGCGGAATTAGTGAATGTTTAGGGAAAATATGGAGGGGAGTTAGTCATGTAACCTTGCTTTACTTGAGCTGCTTCAAGTATAATGTCTGTCCGATGCTTGTGATAAAAGTGAAAGTTGACACTTTTGGAGACAAAATCTATCACAAGTATCATTCTGCAATACCATTCTACCCACACTGCCTACTTATCTGCCAAGATTAAACAGTTTGGTCAAATTTTATTCTCTATTTCTCAATGGTGGCATAAATCAACAAGCTGCACACAATCAGATTTTTGTAGAAAACAAAATAGTAGTGGCATTTTGGACTTGCACACTTTCTTGGTCTTTTTGTTTGGGGTTCATTTCTTTCACTTTTTTGACCATTTATTCTTTTTACCCTTTGATTTTTCTTTTAGGGCATACCCTCTTTACATTTTTAAAATTTTTTGATTTTTTGAGAATATGGAAAACCTTTGCAACAAGAGAAGGTATGAACATATTACAGAGTTCATCAGTGTCAATCATGAAATATGACACCTATTAGTATAGGAGCATAATAGGAGACTCCTTCTTCCATATTCTTTATTGTGAGTCTATGCAGATATTTTTTAATTAGAACTTGACTTACAGGGTGTCTTTGGTTTGAGAAGATTTTCCAGAGGATCTTCCCTCCCATTGCCAAATTGGCCAACACAAGATCTCTTACCTGAAGTCCACCTTCAGATATTGGTCTTTTCACTAGGTCCCAGCTTACAATATGATATTTTTTTTGGTCCCCCTTTCCTCCTTGCCATAGAAAATTTTGAATCAACTTTGCTAACTATTCGGTGATCATTTTTGGAGCTAAAAGGAATGAATCCTAGTAGATAGAAAGGGATGAGAGAACTGACTTGACCAGAGTGAGCTTTCCGGTTATGGTAAGCCACTGGCCACCCCAAGCAATCATTTTTGCCTTGATTTTGCTGATGATTTCCATCCAATGAGGGGCCTTTGTGGTACCCAAGGTTAAAGGCAGACCAAGATACTTGAATTTATCCCATGAGACATGACCGGTGAAACCCAGGGCTTGGGCAATCCTGAGTATAGATTGCTAGTCTACCAACTAGCCATACACTGTACTTTTTTTCTTGTTGACCATAGCTCTGAAGACTCTGCAAAAGCTTGGGATAACTCCACTGAAGGCTCTTGCAATTTCAATAGAGGCTCCTCCCATAAGAATAGAGTCATTAGCGAACAAGGCATGATTGATTGGGTTTGTTCTGGGTATCACCCTAATGCCAGGAAGTGTCCCATTAAGCTTCTCATCTGAGAACTTTCGGCTTAGAGAGTCTGCTATCATAATACACAGGAAGGGGGAAAGAGGGCAGCCTTGCCTGATTCCCCTCGAAGCTTTGAAGTAGTTTTCCGGCTTACCATTTACTAGAGGGGCAATCCAGGGTTCTCCAATGCATGCCTTAATCAATTTTACAATTTCATAATTGAAACCAAATTCGGAAAGTACATGGAGGAGGAAGGAGTGGCTTACTCTATCAAAGGTGTTCTCCATTTCCAGTTTGATGAGCATATCTTTCTCTTTGTGTTGATGGCTGGAATGGATAATTTCCTGCATCAGTATCACATTGTCCAGGATATGCCTACCTTTGACAAACCCTCCTTGATTAGGAGAGTTGAGTTTGTCCAGCAGAGGCTTTATTCTGTTAGCAAGTAACTTGGAGAGTATTTTGTAGGACACATTGTAAAGTGAGATTAGTCTAAATCTGTCAAGAGTCTTCAGGTTGGCTTCCTTGGGAATTAGGGCTAGGAAGGTGGAGTTTATGCTTCCTCCCACTTTGGCTTTTCGAAGGAAACCTTTGATCATTCGGAACAAGTCAGCCTTGATGATGTCCCAATAGAGTCTATAGAAGTGTATTGAGAATCCATTAGGTCCTAGGTCTTTGTTTGGTTCCATCTTCCATATGACATTGCTAATTTCTTCTTTAGTGAATGGCATCAGGAGTGTTGAATTGTCCTCCTCGTTGACCATCCTTGGAACGTGCTTGAGGAAGTCATGTGCTTCCTCATCATCCTCCTCACCTTCTTCTTTGAACATTTGTTGAAAATGAGAGGTTGCAACCTCTTTGATCAGAGATGAGCCTTTAAGAATAGATCCATCAGGCAAGGTGATTTCAGCTATGTGGTTTCTAGAAAGGCAGATTTGAATTTTCTTGTGGAAGAAGGCTGTATTTTTGTCTCCAGAAACAAGCAAGAGTTTGCATGACTTGAGCCTCAAATATTCTTCCTCTTCTATAAAATTTTGGAGGGTACTGATTTGGTGTTCTTGCTCACTATGAATTTCTACTCTAGTTATGTCTTGTATCTCCAGGCCGATTTGGAGATCGAACAGCTGCTTTGTGCTCTGTTTTCATGGGGAAGTGGGAGAGGTTGTGGGCTTTTTTATCCATTGCTTCAGAGCTGTTTGGGTGGCTTTTATCTTTGCTCCCAAACATAGTTGGGTGATCCAAGAACATGGTTGGACCAAGCTTTATTCACGATTTCCAAAAACCCTTCTTTGTTTGCCCATAGTGGGTTGAACTGGAAGGGGATTTCTCCCAAGTTTTCTTCTTCTTCCAGCAGAAGGAGGATGGGTTTATGGTCAGAGTTCCACTTAGGAAGAATCTTTGTGGAGATAATGATCTTCTTGGAGAGGAATGAACTCTGAAGAAGGAATCTATCCAGCCTGGCTGAAATATGCTCCTCCCCTATTCTATCGTTTGTCCATGTGTATAGCCCTTTTTTTGGCTTGAAATCCATTAAATCCCATTGTTGAAGCAGATTTTCCACTAAGGGGAGGAAGCAATCCCTCCTTCTGGTTCCTCCTCTTTTTTCCTTTGGTTCTAGGATTAGGTTGAAGTCTTTGGCAATAATTATGTTATTGAGGGAGTATGCTTCCAAAAATTCAGCCAGTGTTTGCCAACATTGTTCATTTTTTGCATAGAGGATAGGTACATAGAGATTAACAAGTGCAATTTTTATCTTACTTGGTAGGTGTCAGAGTTCCGTGTAAATCCAATGTTGCGTCTGAAAGGAGCTCTCCAGCTGGAATTTATTAGCCTCCCAAAGAGTTCCAGAAGGGCTTCACCTTCTGTTTTAGTCTCTTGGAGCATGAGGATCTCGAGCAGTTCTGATTTTATTAGGCTCTTGAATGTTTCAGCTTTTGACAGGTTCCCCAGTCCTCTGCAATTCCAAGAGATTAATCGCATTATTTACTGGTGGGGGTTGGGGCAGCACCTCCCTTAAGAGGTCTGGTTCTAGTATTTTTTTCTGATAGAAATATCTATAGTGGCCTGGCTGCCCTGCATTTTTTGTCTCTCTGCTTCTTCTTCTCTAGCCTCTCTGTGATATTTCCTCCCCACTCTTTTCAAGGGCCTCTCAGATGATTCATCTTCCGAGGATCCTGATATCACAGGGGTCTTCTTTCTTGTCATTTCTACATAGGAAGGGGAGTTAAAGCCACCTTTTGGGGTTTGGAGAGGGATTGGTTCTTCTTACCTTTTGACTTCTTCCATGTTTTTAGCTTGTTGTTCAACCTTGTTATCTGCTGGATCTTGGAGTTTTTCTGGTGTGCTGTGAACTTCAAAGGGATTTGTTGATATGTCTGTTATTGGTGGGACTGAACTTCCTTCTGCTTGGGTTTCAGGAGGAGGAACCTTCCCAGTGGTGACAAATTTCCCTTTGTTCTTGTTGGTTTGCTTAGTTGGTCCTGATTTCTGAACTTGAGTCCATTGATCTCCTTTCTCCTTCTTCGCTCTGTCTTCTGATTTCTTCTTACAATGCTTGGAAAAATTCAAATAGCCATGGCAGTGCCAGCATTTAAATGGGAGTGGCTCATAATCTAGCACTTGTATGTGTGTCCAGTCAGCCACCGTGAGTTTAATGGCTTCAAGGAGGCCTTCCTCCAGGTCTACTTCTACACAAATTCTTGCATAGGAGTACTGGTCTCTTCATTCTACTCGATCGATGCATTTCCCTAGCTTGTTGCCTATGGTTTCTAAGGATTTAGGGTTCCAGCAGTGCAAAGGTAGATGGGGCAGTCGCACCCAGATCGGAATAGCTGAGGGAACATTCTGAGTCTGGTCAAAATTTGGAGTCCATTGATTCAAATAGAGACCTTGAGGCCCCATGAAATACGGGTCGTTTCTGAAAATGAGATTCATGTCTTCTGTTGCTTCAAATATGAATACAAAGAAGCCCTTATCGACGAAATGACTTTTTATTACTTCTTTGACCAGGGATCGCCAGTTCCTTTGAACCCAGGCTTCTACCGATTTAGGCGAGGGCCATAAGCCTGTGAACTGGCCAATAAGCCCTCGTTCAACTACGTTTAGTGCCACTTTGCAGCGTTTTTCAATTGGCATAACAATTGTGCGGATGGATTCCATTTTTTTAACAAACTTTTGTTGGTTTTCATTTGTTGGTCGTTTGTTTCATGTTGCAACCAGGTCAGGGAATGTAGCTAGCTCAGGTTGCAAAGATGTTTCCTTTTCATGGCCCCCTCCTGGGGCCATGGCTCTGGAGGTGCGCGCAGTCTCGAAGGTGGATGTGGCTCTTTGTGCGCTCCCCTGGCTTCCTCCTACGGGCCCCGGAGGCTGCACTAGGCTCCCGCTATCTGGATCCTCTCGCGCAGGCTACACCAGGCTCCGGAGATTTCTTCAAAAGGTGACCAAGCTTGGCCCAAGAAATGAGTAACACTTGCGACTAGCCAACACCCTCCATTTGTCAAGACATTTTTGCATACAAGTTAGATTATGCAAAAAAATTGAATACCATAACAATTTCCTATTTTAAATATATTTCCTATATTAAATAAATTGTACTTTTTAGAACTAATAGCATTGTAGAAATAAACAGAGACAACGTCCATTTGTTGGTAAGTGAAAACCAATTCCAAGGAACGAATCTGGAGATTATATTATAGCTATAATCACAAGCTTTAGAGAAGCTTGCACACAGGATTTGAACAAGTTGATATTCAACCACTGCTCATAACATATTTACGCTCCTTAGAAACATTCACAAACAATTGAGCCCTAATCAATGAATATTCTTCAACATCGTGGACTGCAAACAATGATCGTGGCCAGAGGCACCCCCCACTGGAGAAATGTGTGTTTATTTGCACCGGCATTATAATTGATTACTCCCACATTACAATTGATTACTCAAACTAACAAACAGGTGAATGGATTGGAACGAACAGCCAAGGGGAATGCCAATGGGAGGAGTTTGTGAATAATTTTGATTATCTTTTATTATTTTTAAGGAGGGGAAATGTTTAATGCAAAGATTATTCATAACCATGTTACTGGAAGATGTAACTCTTTTTTCACAAATTAGTATTTAATAAATTAAAGTTAGGAATTAAGTTTAAAAACTAAAAATATATTATGTATTAAACCATAGTTACCAAGTTCAAATTTGAATTCGAGTTCGATTTTAAATTTGAATGGGTACGGAAAAAATTCGATTGCTTAAAATTCAATACTAGAAAAATTCGAGAGTTTACTTCTTAAAGTTCAGAATTTAACTTTTTGAATAACATGTTGTGAGGGATTTTTTGTTCATATAAGAAACTATATTATAGATTATATCGTGTAATTTTCGATATAAATTTTTTTTTTATACAAATTCAACATTACAATCTACCATATAAATTCCACATTATTATATATTTTATGTATAAAATAAAATTATATAGTAAATATGTACAAACATTTTTTCAAAATATAAATTACTAATTGATAATTAATTAAACCAAATCAAATTCTAATTTCTAATAATTACTTACATCTTTTATCGTTTAAAATATAAAAGCCTAATCAAATTCTAATGTCTAATAATTACTTACATCTTTTATCGTTTAAAATATAAAAGCCTAAATCTGATAATTTTATACTCGACAAAAAAATGCACTTAATAAAATTTAAAAAGTCATAAAATTTTCTATCATGATAATATTTTATTTTTATTTAAATGTGTTATTTTATATTTCTCACACTTATTTATAAATTATTATATAGAAATTTAAAATAACACATATGTTTGATGCTGTGAATTACCCATGTTCATTGTCTAGTTAACCTATTCTATAGGGTATACATTTTAAGCCATAGCGCATAGCGTATATGTCGTAGCTCTTGGTGACTTTATGTCATTATCAATTCATTAAAAGCTTGGCGAGTAATTTACGTTGCAAATTTCCATGGAAACATGCATTGTGCTTCCTACGTTATCCCATAACGAATTACAAATTAACGTACTATTCCACGAACCGAATCGAACAACCGAATTTGCAATATTTTTTATGATAGTACGGTTGAATTTAGTAACTATGTATTAAACAAAGAATATTATAAAATCCCCACTATCTATAATTTAAAGATTTAAAATTTCTCAAAACCCAATTCCAATATAACTACAATTTCTCAAAACCCAACTCCAATATACCTTACCGATTTTTTTTTAAGGGAAAAACAAAACATTTTCATTAATAAAAAGTAAATTTACATCTGCATGCTTTTTGTTCACTTGTTTATTTTTAGTGAAGACAATGGTATATATTATTAACTTCTAACTGGCACAAGGCTTACCCTAAGAATTATTGACAAAAATATAGCAGAAAGAGATCTCCAACTACTCAAGAGAAGATATGGACATGACCAATGACTTACCCAGTGAAATATCAACAAAAACACAGCAGATGATGATCTCCGACTGTTGAAAGAGAGAAATATGAAACATGTATCTCTCTAAATCAATCATTGATTGATCATATTATACACTCGACTAGCAGAAACTCAAACAGGGCTCCATCGCATCATAAAAGAAAAAAGGACGAGATGCACGTTCTGCCTATCATGGAAATAAAAGGAAATATGTAAGGGACAAAAAAGGAGACAATGTCATCCACTAGGAAAAACCCCTTGCCATCCACTAGGAAAAACCCCTTGAGGGCCCGAATGAGACCCCAACAGAGGTCGAGAGCTTTAAAATAATATAAAAGAACCTTGACTTCAAATAGAAACATCCATAACTTGTTCAAAGTGCATTTAGTCAGGCTAAAGAGATAGAGCACACTTTGAAAGGGTATCAACTTCAGTGTTATGTTCTTTGTAAATGTGTTGAA
The DNA here is from genome assembly GCA_000404065.3 of Pinus taeda. Taxonomy (NCBI): domain Eukaryota; kingdom Viridiplantae; phylum Streptophyta; class Pinopsida; order Pinales; family Pinaceae; genus Pinus; species Pinus taeda. Next base: position 101,861 of record APFE030286823.1, on the reverse strand, counting down.
AGGTGACCTCTGAGAATATAGCTTTAAGGTCATAAATGTGTTGCATCTAATTGAGAAGAGCAGGAACCTGAACAACGAATCTACCTTGGATCCACCGGATAGTGGAAAGGGAGTCCCTGACCACCATAATTCTATCAAAATAGAGCCACTAAGCCATGTGTAAAGCACCCCATAAGGTCATTATATCGGCACGACAATTGTCTCCTAGCCCACCAAACCATCTAAAGCCAAGGGATATAGCATGGTCAATATGTAGTGTGACACCGCACCCACATGGCCCTACAGAAGAAGCCCCATCAAAATAACAAATAGGATGTATATTATCCAAATCAACAAAAAGTACAATCTGGAGGGAAACCTTGGGGACCCATGGTCCAATCTCCATAAAGAGTGATACGATGTAGAGGGAAGTAGAGGGAAGTCAACAGGGCATCAAGGGATGTATCTTCAAATATATATTCATTATGTGCATGCCAAATGCCCTAGAAAATATAGAGAAGAACAACTCTATATGCCCAATGTTGGCATTCCCAAGAGCTATCCAATCAACCACTGAGGAGATATCAACTACGATCTATAAGCCCAGAAGAGAAATCACCCACATCTATATGTCCCTAGCGAAAGGGCAGAGAATGAAAAGATGGAGACAATCATTCGTCATAGCCACCTTATAAAGGGAATGTTATGAAACCAGCTCAAGAAAATATAGAAAAGATAGATCAACGCCTTAGAATTCAGCCTCTTCGAGGGGGAAACCTCCTTTACATTACATAAATGAACAATTCTTGGA
>APFE030286823.1:64607-83322 GCA_000404065.3 Pinus taeda | reverse complement strand
GCGAAGGATGGCGACTGTAGCACTCTTGGTATCCCTGTTGCCCAGGAGGGCGAAATCTGATGAAGAATGTGCAGATCCTACTCTTCTTGCAAGCATTTCAACTCCCTGCGGCCTTTCGATGGTCCCGCGTTCGAATCCTGTATCGTTGTTGAGTAGTTTGAACAGAGAGGAGACAGGGCAAGTGGAAGAGGTGGAGGTTGTGATTTCTCCCTTCGGCACTTTCATCGGTGTTTTCGATGGCCATGGTGAACCGGAGGACTCTCAGTATGTGCGTAATATTCTCCTCAAACGCATCGAAACTTGAAATCCAACAGAATCGTGCTGGAGAATGATCACGCGAGGGTTCCCAAGCCCTGGGCATCACTGCCCAGGCCTCTGTTTGTGACAGATCTTGCTGCATTGCCAAGCCGCGAATCTCAGTTTCGTGTAGCCTATCAGGAAATCATGGCGAGCACAGTAGAAGAGGTCCAGGTTTCGAGCTCCGCACCGGCTGAAGCGGAGCAGGTCTCTGCTGATGTGAATATCGTGGAACTTCCAGAGCCTGAAGGAGGGTCAAAGAAGTCACTGGCCACCATTCCTGTGAGGAGCGAAGGTGCGCGCAAGGTGTTTCAAGAAGTGACTGCACAAAAGGTATTCTCCTGGAATACTATGAAAGTGGGCTTTGCGAAACTCAGACGTTTGGACTTAGCGCCTGAACTGTTTGACGAAATGCCTGAGCGAGATGAAACATCTTGGAATGCCTCATTTCAGATCCAGATCAAGCTCCTCTCAGGCAAAACTCTGCTACATTGGGTAGGCTCTCAGGATCTCGTGAGGGACCTCATGCATGCGCTGGAACTTAAGCTAGGAATTCCCTCTGCAGCTCAACGACTTCTCCATGAAGGTAAACAACTAGAGGATCTCCACCCCCTTTCTTTCTACAGCATTAAAAGAAATGCCTCCATTATCCTTTCCCTTCGATTGAGAGGGGGAGCGGTAGGACAGTCTTCCTCAGCCAAGACATTCTCATACAAGGATGTTGTACATACACCGAGGCAGGAAAAGACAGTCCCACCAGTTCAGGCTCCCAAACCTTTTCTGGTGGACAAACTTGAGGAGACTCCCTCCATTGAAATATTGCATCCAACACTGGATGAGCAAACCCAACAGTTTGCAGAGCATGGCATTATTTGCAGGTTCAATGGGTTGTGGCCACGGACAGCAGATCTCTACCAGTGGATCCACTCTAACTAGACCAACAATTGCAAGGTTTTATTATGCTCAAAGGGTTTTTTCATAACGGTGTTTGCTTTTGAGGAGGACTACCAAAAAGCTCTAAAAGCAGGGCCTTGGTTTTGGGGCTCAGCAGGCTTATTCCTAACCCCCTGGTTCCCGGACTTCGATCCATCTTCGGCAATCATCACCAAGCTCCCAATCTGGGTCAGACTTCCTAATCTCTCAGCTCATCTTTGGCACTTTGCAGTATTCCAAGGAATCGGAAATTCTCTAGGCCGCTTCCTAGACACAGACATTTCCAGAGGGGAAAAAGGCCTATACACCTTTGCCAGAATATGTGCAGAAATAGACATCAGCAAAGGACTTCCGGACAAGATCAACCTCAAAATTGGAGACTTTCATTGGACTCAGTACTTGGATTACGAGAATACAGCTTTCCGTTGCCGCAACTGCCATCTCACAGGGCACCTTCAGAGCTCTTGTCCCTCGAAGCCTGCCCCAAAAAAGAAAGCCAATCCTAAGCAGAAATCCAAAAGCTGGAAGCCTCATGACCCTCCCCCCATGGATGATTTTGATTTCAGCTCGGATGAAGAGGAGATGAATGAGGAAGAAATGGAGACCAAGACAGCGCAGGAACTGCCCTCGGCTGACCCTGAGGATTTTTCTGTCCAGCCAAGCTCCCAGAAAAGGATTCATGAATCCTCCACCTCGGATTCAGATAAGGAAATCTCTCAATCAACCCAGCTCAGTTTGCAAATCACGCCAGTTCAGCAGTGCCCTCCTGAATGGGTCAAAGTTGGTAAAAAGAAAGGGAAAAAAGGCCACATAGTTGATCCCTCCCATGTTGGGTAGAATCATATGCTTTGTTTTGTTCTCCGGTTCTTCTAGTTACTTCCTGCTGTGTTCTTCTCTCTTCTCTTCGCTTCTAGGAGCCGAGGTGGATTGCCTTTCCTTTCCAGCTGCCTATGTTCTTGTTTCTCTTGGCTCTGCCTGTTTCCAGGCCTGCTTGTACTATATTTTTTTCCTTTTTTAATAGATTTAGTCTTTATCCAATATATATATATATATATATATATATATATATATAAAAGTTAGGATCAAAATGAATGCAATAATCATAATGTTTAGTTCCAAAGGTAAATTTACTTAATTAAGAGAATTTATTAATTATTAAATTTAATAAATATTACTATATATACACATATAAATATATATATTAATTAAAATCATAAATATTTAGGTCTAGATAAATTTCATAATATTCTCATGTTAAGAATAAAAGTTACTATATAATATATTACTAATATATATAATAATTATATATATGAATAATAAAAGCTCTGATCAAAATAAATGAAATAATTAATAAAAATGGTTTGTATAAAAGGAAATATATTTCTTTAATATAAACTAGGATGTTAAATTAAGTTAGAAAACAATAATAATATTAATAATAATACAAAAAAATAGTACAACCTCAAGGAGGGGGCAGAAACACCAACTAAGAAGAGAGCGTTGGAATCCAGCACCTACTGATTTTCCAACCATCATCTCTATTGAGATTGTTCGGCCTCTTTTCAATCTCTATAGCTTGCCTAAATTTACGATGATGGAACTGAGCAACCTTAGCCACAACCTTGGCCTCATCAATGCATACCTGATGCTTGGTCTTTTCTACATGCTCTACTAAAGCCGATGCCTTGGATCTCCCATGTCTTAGGTCAGTAGCATGTTCGCAGATCCTTTGATGGATGGAGCGCCCCGTTTCCCAATATAGGGGGTCCCACATGAAAAGGGATCAAGTAGACACCTTTCATGTCCTTAGGGTTAACGAGATCCTTCACCGATCTGAGGGAATTGCGAATGGTGTTGAGGGGCCTAAAGGTTGAGGGGATATCAAATTTCTTAAGGATCCGAGCGATCTTGTCCGTGGTTCCTTGGATATAGGGAAGATGGACACCTAGACGACGCTCTTTAGGCTCTTTCTTAATTAACGCACTTTTTGAGGCTTTACGGAAAGCCTTCTGACCTAGGCGTGTACTATATCCATTCTGAACAAAGACATTAAGGAAATGGGATCTCTCCTTATCAAAGCTCTCCCCATCAGAGATCCCGAGGGCACGAGTAGTGATGGTGCTAAGAACACCCAACTTTTGAGCAGGGAAATGATGGGAATCGGCATGAAGATACTGCTCAGTATGAGTTTTCTTACAGAACACAGAGTGGGAGAGAGAGCCATCCTTATTCCGAGATAAAAGAATATCCAGGAACGGGAGGCAGCCATTGACCTCTTTTTCCATGGTGAACTTAATGGCAGAGGACCGGCTGTTGAGGTGATTAAAGAGCTGATCCAACTCCTCAAGGCCATGGGGCCAGATGACATTAGTGTCATCCACATACCTTTTCCAAAGCTTAGGAAGAAGACGAGCTGAGGATAAAGCTTTAGCTTCGAAATCTTCCATAAAAAGATTCGCAACAATAGGGGAAAGAGGGGAACCCATGGAAACACCACAAGTCTGCTCAAAGAATTCACCCTCAAAGCAGAAGAATGTGGAAGTGAGACAGATCTCCACCAGATGCGCAGTATTGGGATCTGTCAGGCGATAGATCACTTCCAAGGCCTCCTTTATAGGGATGCAAGTATAAAGGGAGACCACATCAAAGTTGACGAGAGTGTCCTCAGGGCTAAGCTTAGTATCCTTAAGCTCCTTGATGAAGGAAGCAGAGTCTTTAACGAAGGACTCAGAGTGGCCAACTAGGGGCTTAAGTTTAAGGGCAAGGAACTTAGCCAGAAGATAGGTCGGACCGCCAATGGTGTTGACGATCGGCCTCAGGGGGGCCCCTCCTTGTGAATCTTTGGTAACCCATAGATCCTAGGAGTAATGGGACTACTTTCAATGAGCTTGTGGTGAAGGGAACTCACTGAATTATTAGATTTGATGGCGAGAGCCACAGCCCTAGAAATCTTCTTCAGAGGGTTCTTGGGCAATTTTTTATAACTGCCACTATTGTGGAGATGATCAAGCATATTCCTCCGGTAATCATCCTTGTTAAGGATAACCGTAGCTCCACCTTTGTCCGCCTTCAGCACAACAATATCTTCGCTCTGATTCAAGGACTTTAGGGCCGAGAATTCCTCTTGGCTGAGGTTCTTCCGAGGGGACTTAGCCTTCCTAAGGACGATAGCACAATCCTGTCTAATAGTGTCCTTGATACTATCCGGAAGATCCTTGATCCTGAATTCCACGTCGCAAATAATGTCCTCCACCGGGATTTTCCTAGGGGCAAGGGCAAAGTTAAGACCTTTGCCTAGAACACTGAAAACCGAAGGGGAAAAAGAAAAGCTAGAAAGATTAACGACCTTCGAAATGTTGAGTATAATGTTATTTATAGGATTTTTTAAAATTACTCCAGTGTTAAATATAAATCATTAAGTTTAATTAATTAAAAAATAACTTACTATAAATTATTAAAAAACAATATTAAATTTAATTATTTTTAATATAAATATTATATTTAATTAGTTAATATAAAATAATAATAAATAATTAGTATTTATAATTTATAAAGTATTATTAATTATAATATAATAATTAATTTAATTATATTTTATATTTATATTAATTTTTGGTTTAATAATTTAATAAAAATAATATTATTTTATTTATAGTAGTAATTATAATTTATACGTATTGAGTTTATATAAATTACTTATATAAATGTAGTTTAGTTGTGCTAGTAATATATAAAAGTGAAATGTTTTACGTTTATGGCAATAAAACCACAAATTAAATTATTTATCAAGACAATTTTACGTATAAATTACATCTAGGGGAAAAATGAAACACCAAAACAATATCTTATATTAAATAAATTATAGATTTTAGGCTTATGTAGAAGTTTTTTTTGCAGTGGTATGAAAAAACACAAAACTGTGAATAATCCGAATCATACCATTGCAAAATAAACTGTACTTTTATTGTAATTTTTAGAACTAATACTATTGAACTAAACAGAGAGAATGTCCATTCGTTGGTCAGTGAAAACCAATTCCCATGAATAATCTGGAAATTATACAACTATAATCACAAGCTTTAGAGAAGCTTGCACAGATGATATTTGACAACCGTTAATAACATGTTTAAGCTCTTCGATAACATTATAAATCAGTGTTTAAAAAAAAAAAAAAAACTCTTTAGCAACCTCTAGAAACAATTGAGCCATGATTAGTGAAGATTCTTCGACCTCGTGGACTGTAGACATGCCCATGACCAGAGGCGTCCCGCACGCGAGGAATTGGTGTTTATCTGCACCCGCATTACAATTGATTGCTGAAACGAACGGACCGGTGAATGGGTTGGAACAGATAAGGAGGAGTTTGTGTAAAAAATTGATTATTATTGTGGAGCTCAAATGTTTAATTATAAATACTATTTATAATTTTAAAAAAAAAAAATAATAATAATTAATTTTCTATCTGGTTTATTTGGATTATGTACCAGAGGAAATTTTCAAATTATTAAATCTCCACCCTCTATAATTTAAATATTGAAATTCCTCTAACCTAATTCTAATATAGCTTAATGCTATCTCCGTAAAAATATCTTAATTTTATATAACATAAATATTGAAGTTGAAGCACTTGACTATGAAAAATTCAATGGACATGTAACACCTGATTACGAGAGGTCCGTGAACGTTAGCGGTCCCACGGGAGTAGGGACAATCCAAAAATAGCAAGATATGCAGGGAGGACAGTTTACTCTCTAGTCATATGGTTGACTAGCGCCATACAGCTCAAATATTCGGTCAGCTGCATGTCGAGGAAAACGCTTGGAAAACAACTGTCATCGTGATCCGAGGGAACAAACAAAATGTGCCCTCGACAGGAATGACAGCGAAACGAAAAGCCCAACGCTCAGAATACATTTAGTAGTTGCTTCCTGCAACTTTATCCGATCCAAGTGCAAATTCAAAGCCTTTTTATTTAGTAGTTGCTTCCTGCAACTTTATCCGATCCACGTGCAAATTCAAAGCCTTTTTATTTGCAGACAGTACAACAGCATTCATGGAAATATTCAATTATTGCACTGTACACAGAGTGCTTGTACTTATGTTCCGGATTGTTCCGCTCATACCCAATTGGGAATGACGATTGGGAATTCGTTCCATACGTATAAACGGCATTCATTACCTGCAATTCGAATTGTTCGATTTTCGATGAGTTAAGTTTTTTGCTTTTTTAACTATTAACCATTTTTAATTCCAAAGTTTAGTTGTTGTTTTGTTTTCTTTTGTTTTCTTTTCTTTGTTTTGGTATTTTTTGAAGTTAAATTTGTTTAAAGTGGTAGAAATTTTGTGGAATTATAAGTTTTGGTAAACTCTAAGTAGTTTGAATGTTTTATAAATTTTTCAAGATATTGAATTCAGTAAATTCTAGACAACAAATAAATATTTTATTAAATTCCAAAAAATTCCAAAATATAAAATGGTTTTACAAAATCATTTTAAAATTAACAAAATCTAAATATTTTAATTATAAAATTGAGTTGGGATAAACAAAATTATCATAAATAGAATTTTGACTCTTAATAAAACAAAAACAAGACAATTTAAGTGTATTCATCTCACACCCATATCACCCATATTATGATGAGCATAAGTTTCCACCATGTAAATGAAAGTTTAAATTTTAACCTATTTTCTCTCCCATTTAAAGACAAATTTATTTAGAAAAAATAAAAAATAAAAATAAATTAGAGACAAAATTTATTTAAAAAAATAATAAGTGTGTTTATGCTAAACCTATATATATGTCTTAAATGCATCTATTCCATAAACATAATCCTCATATTTATATTTTAAATTATTTATAAGAGAATTAGGTTTTACAAACACTCTATTAATAGGATAAATAAAATAAAAAATGTTTTATTATTTTTTATAAACTTGGCTTAATATATTATCATTTTTTTTTACAAATATTGTTTTAACTGTTTCCATTAAAAACTAATGAAATAAATAAATTCAATATTAACACATTCTTTATATATATAATTGTTTAATAGTATATATTTTTCTTTTAAAAAAAATTATTTGAAAAAGGTTTAAGAATATTTTTTCATTTTGAAAATGGTATCTAGTGTAAAAAACCCAAATATTTATATGTTGTTTATACATTTTTCCTCGTAATATTATTATTTTTTATTAGAAAATAACTATTTGGAAAACTTTTAAATATTTGTCTTCATTCTAATTATGATATCTCTTATAAATAGACATCATAAACTCACTTATATCTAACCCTATAAAAATGGAAGTGAGGACCTATGCAATGCACCAAACCATTAACAATGTCTTCACAATAGTAATAACAATTGATTAAAATAATCTTTAAAATTAAAGAGTAAATAAACTTATACAATATTCAAATATCCAAAAAAAATTATAAGTTACCTCCTTAGAAACCCATTTGCTCTTCTTATTAATGTTTGACTTTCCATCTTTAAAATAAAAACAAACTTGTTCCATTATTATATCCTCTCCCATATTTCCTCTTAGTAACCCCTTTTATATCCTCTCCCCATATTTCCTCTTAGTTACCCCTTTTATATCCTCTCCCCATATTTCCTCTTAGTTACCCCTTTTATATCCTCTCCCCATACTTCCTCTTAGTTACCCCTTTTTTTTTTCCTTTGATGAAAAAAAAGGAAGAGATTGATCCATTATTATATCCTCTCCCCAATATTTTTTATTACTTACTTATTTTTCTTCCTTTAAAGGACCAAAAAAAAGATTTTAATTCTAAAATAAATGTTTTAATATTTATATGGTTTATATTTCATTAAAAAAAAATATTTTCATAAATAATAAAAATTTTCATATTTTAACATGTGGAAGAACTAATTCACTAAAATTTAAATAAAAGATAAAATGATTTTTAAGAATACCTTCATGTGTTGTTGGTAAGAAAAAGACTTATCATATGAATATATTTTCCTCTTTTTCTGAAGTGCAACGGTAAGCGCAAGCTATCTTTATTTTACATTTTACTTTGTTAATTGTCTTTCGTTATAAACCTAGAAGTTTATAATTATGTTTATCTTTATATTTTTTTTTTAATTCGGGGAATAGCACAAGATTTTTTAGTGAGACTTCATTTCCACGGCCATTACCAATTGAGCTACTCCAAACTAGCTATATTTATCTTTATATTAATTTAACAATTAAACATTCTTTGAAATTTATCATCTTCCAAATTAATATAATAAACCAATAAATATTATATATTTTTATTGTTCTAAATAGTATTAAAAATATTTTTTTAACAAATTTTACCTTTTAATATAATAAATTTATTTAAACCATTTCAATTAAAATATTATTTATATTTAACAATCTTAATTTAATACTGATAATCACATTTATTATTGATATAAATTTAAAAAATCAATTAATATACTTATTTACTAAAAACATTAAATTATAAAATAATATAATAAATACATCATTAGATTAAAAACTAAATCCATCCCTGTTTAATAAAAAATGCTACACCGCCCATCCCATCCCAATTATGTTAAAAAAATAAGTTTAATTTAATGAAACAAGCTTATGTTCAAAGATTTGTAATAGAAATGAAATACTTTTTAACTGAAACACATTCTGATAAATGTTTATAAGAGCCGGTCTTTTCTTACATTTAACTAAATTTTTTTGCTTACATTTAAGTGTCTTAAGATCATTGGTTGAAATCGTCCATACTATATAGTGATACACCCTTACACCCTATCCGACATATATCTATTTTTGGATAGATATAAATTTAAATTCAGTGAAGGTGAGAGGGAAGAGACAGAAAACTTCGTGGTAGCAGAAATAATTTTATAATTGAAATTCAAATAAGATTTTATAAATACATTATATTTATTTTCATTTATATAAATATTATTATTTAGGTTATATTATTTTGATTTGAAATACCTGAGATTGTTGATATTTAATTCATAATTACATTTATTAAAAGCGTTTTAAGTTAGAAGTTATTATAATAATATTTTTTCACACATCAAAATTCAAAATATTTTTTAAAAATATTGATTTTAAATGTTATCAAATTTTTTTTTGAATTTGGTAATTAATTGATAATTATTCTACTCATTTTTTAATATATTTATTGATTAATTATTGGATTTTTGATTTTTGTGATTCATATAGATTTTGATAATGTTTTCAGATTAATCACTTCATAAATTGCTGGTTATAAAATTTGGGAGATGTTTCACCATCTAATGTGTTCATCTTTAAAACAAAATCTCCCCATTAAATGGATGAACACATGAAATATTTTCGAAATGGTACCAATTTTTATAACCAACAACTTATATATGATTAATCCCAAAACATTATCAAATTAATATAATAACATTTCAAATTTGAAATATTATTATTTTAAATAAAAAGTAAAGGAAAAACGTAATTAGAAAAAAAAAAACATAACGATAGAGTGAAAATGCAACTTTTTTCATGAGAAAATTGCGATTGCATTTTACGGTATTAGTTAGAGTCAATGAGTTATTGTAAATAGAATAGAATGTGTCGACGGTTGACAAGCTGGAGACCCTTCAAAATTATTTTTAGCTTTGGCCTGAAATACAACCATTTTTCGCCATCTGGAGAATACTTTTAACTAAAAGCCAAACAAGATTTTATATAAATCATTATTGTCGCCATCAACATAAAACTATGATGATGGGGCCATAATCCTTTTGAATTTCGCGTCAAACAAGAAATTCTGAAATTCTGGTCACAATAAGGAACATGATTTTTAATTTGAAAGTAAACGAAATAAATTAAAAGTTGCGTGTATTTGATTTTTGTTTTTTTAAGTGGTTTAATCTCTAAATATTATTAAAAAAATATGTGGTGTTTCTCAAAATAGAGGTGGGCTGACTAACGGAACTCTAAGCTGGAGCACAATTATGTAGTTATATCCTCAACTCGTATTCTGAGGACACATGTAAATAATGATGAGGTAATATGTAAAGTAGAAAGAGTAACCGTCAATCGGAGCATTCCATGATTTTATATGTCAGACTTATATAATCTATATGTTTTTCTTTTCTTCTACTTATATGAAGGGATCAGCGCTATGTAGGGATCAGCGCTATGTGTATAATGCTATATGGATTATGAGTCCCATATGAGTCGGAGACTCTAAATGAATGTAGGCTAATGTCTGTTTATTTTTTTTATATAAAATATCAAGTTTTTTCGTTCTTAAAAAAAAAAAAAAATCGTCAATCGGAGCATCGTGCAAGAGATGAGATAGCTCTAAGTTGGTGATTTGGATTGGAAAGGAAACGTTGAGTAAGTGGCAGAAATAATGAGACTTTTCTGGCTACTAATTTTGTTTGTTTGATTCTAGTTGCATTCAGATTGAAAGAGAATGAGATTGGTTGTGATTTTTGTGTTACAATTTGTTATTGAACCAACTTGACATTAATAGGATTGGAGGAAGCTCTAGTTCACAACGTCACTAAGGTTTGTGATTTTTTATAAAGGTATCATGTCTCAAGGAAAATGAGGGGAGAAGGTAAAGTCAAGGATAAAAGGATTACTCTAGAGTTAAGAGGAGGCTAAGAATTATAGAGAGGTATTGAGAGAAGACCCTGCCACAAATCTAAGAGGAAATAGAGAACATGGAAGACAAGGTTCAATTAGAGTGGTAGTTCATTTATGATGATGAAATTGACAAGGAACCAAGGAATTGGATATTGGACATAGGGAATCCCAAAGCCAAAGATACTAAATACTACACGACCATAACAGATAAAACTTGAGGAAAACGTTACCAATAGAACAACAAAAGGAAACTTATTAAGAAATTATAACCCAATTAATGAATGAATACAAATACAAGTCAAAATTGTAGATTGTAAGGATAGAAGTGCAAAGGAGTTATGGAAATTGGAGATAATTCTTGCATAGTTGGTATGAACTTGAACTATGCCTCATGTTTGCCCAATTGAGAGAGAAAATGCTTCATAATTTTGTATAGCTCATATTTCATCTAAATTAATGTGTTTCAACACACTCTCATATTAAGATAAAAGATGAGAAGGAATCAAGTGTTTTGAAAGAGGTATAGTTTGAGAAAGCTTGTAAGAATAATGTAGTAATTTTTAATTTGGAGATAAGTACAATAACAACGATGAATTTGATAAGAAATAAAGATTTGTGGAGAAATTTGTTCTAAATATATCAACTTTATTTATATCATTTTATAAATATATATTTTTTAATATTTTAAAACTAAGAATAAAGATATCAAATATTGGTCCTCGGATAGGGTAGTTGGCACGAGATAGATAGGGGGCATGATGCCACCATCCCACCAACTGCAAGAGAAGGGCGACATGCCACTATCACCCCCCCTTGATTTATTAATGCCCATCCCATCGCATTTTCATTTCGCCGGAAAATTACTCCACCACTAATTTATCAATCATGTCTCTTGGGTCTAGTTTAACGAAGGACCACTTTTGGCATTTGTAGTGTTATTGGTTATTTAACTCCCCGCATACTTGGTTTCCCGATGTTGTATGTGAATCAACTCTCATTCTACACATTGGTCATTTTGGGAAGTGTATAATTGTTATCACATGAAAATTCATCTCCCTGTGCATGAAGAAAGTGGCTCATAATCTATCTGCAATCATTTTTTATACACTTTGGTTTATGGTGTTTGTAACACGGTCGATGTCTCTGGCCTAGATATAGGTGTTTAGATGGAACAAGGGAAGTTTTTTAGTTTATACAAGCATTTCTCTCTGTCACTACACAACCTCCTCGACAAAAGCATTGGTCCTCCCTGCATGTAATACAATCTGGAAGCTACCCCTTGATCTATCAAGGCCATTTCCCTAACTTTTTCCTCATCCTTGCCTAACTTCTTGTTGGTTCCTTACTCATTGGCTTTTCTAAATCATGTGCCTCTTCCCCTCCACTAGTTCGCCATCTCACCTTATTGTCTTTTCTACCTCTCCCAATTTCACTCTCCACTCCTAGATGACCTCTCTTCTTGGAAAGCTTGTTCTTTGCCACCCCTACTCTATGGTTGTGCTCAGACTCCCTCACTGATAGTCATCAAGTTGAGGCAACGAGCTCGCATACATTGCAATGCAACTTATTATAGAGAACTTGGAAGTTCCAGATCCCACCATTGGGTAAAGAGCGTGGATGCTTGTTATCATGAATTCACTCTATCAAGCATTTAGGAGGAAATCACCCAAGTATAGCACTACATAGTAGACGAGTGATAATGCATAATCGACTCTGAGGTGCAAAAGATTTTAGTTGGGTTTTCAATACAAGGCACTCCTAAAGTCATCTCAATCATTATTTGTACACAATAGATCTTTATTGTCATCTAAAACTAATTTCAAATTGCGTGCTACTAGACATGAACACACACTGCTAGAGAAGGTATCCTACTCCAATTGAATGATTTGTGAATGCTAGTTCACTCCATGGATAATAGATTTGGGAAAATTGAAGCCCACCTCGGCCTGCCCTATGATATAAGTTGTTCTTCACAAAGTAACGATGATCTTATCTTTTTTGAAGCTTCAAATTCTAGAAAATATTGAAAGTTGGTTTATCTAATTTTTTACTACCTCGTCTTAGTCATTATGTTTTTTTATATTTAAGTATAATCCTAATAACTATATATTTTAGACAAATAGATAGACTTTTAATATACTCTTAAACTTTTATTTAACTTTCATTAAAATTATATAGTCTAATTTCCCATCAACAAATAAACTAGATTTCAAAACATTTTGATATAGAATAATTATTTAAAAAGATTATTAATATTTATATTATTAATATAATAATATATATGAGACTTGAATTAATTAAAATATAAAATCATTTAATTTTATAATATATATAATTTTTATTTAATATATTGTTTTAATATAAAATAATTTGCATAAGATGTTTTTCAAATTTAATTGTTTCTCTTCGTTTATAATTTTTTTGGGTGAGGTGATCATAAGAATTTTTCTATGAAATTATTTCACGCTTCAATTTCACATCAATATTTGATAGGTTGAATAAGAGTGTATTAACTTTCCATAACTTTTTTTTATAAATTTTTTGAAGATATTTTTAAAGTTAAGAATAACTGCTCTTTGATTTATATGTATTTCGTGTACGTTTATTACTTTTATATCGTACATGGAGAAAATTATATGTTTTCTTCATTTTAAGTTACACAATATTTTAAGTGACACAGTAACAAAATGAAGTTTAATTTATAATTATTTATATATGATTAATATTTAAAATAATATTTTAAGTAAAAATAATAAAATAATATTATTTAATTATTATTATAATATAATAAAATATTTTTTTAAGTGAATATTGAAATATTTTATTTAATGGTTAAAAGATTTTTGCTCACTCTTGATTGGGATGAGGAAATGTGTAGGTGACAAATGTAGGAGCATTTATCATAAGGACATGACAGTCAGACGTGACCATAGGTGTCACTACCTGCAGTTCGTGCAACGTACAGAGCGACTCCACCATGTGAAGTGCGTGCGAAACATGAAATGAAATGAACCTTGGGTGAGTTTATAAGGTGGGCAAGTTGAGGGGGCGGTCCCATGAGTTGGGCGGGCCGACCATCCTCCGGGCAAGACAACACATTATGAATGAGTCGGCCGAGCGTTTGGTGTGGGTCGGCCGGGTGACACAACCCGCCACCCGCCCGTATATATTGGAGGGCGTTTGGAGGCAAACGACCATCGATCAATCATTCGATCAACAAGTTCGAACACAGAGTTCTGAAGTGTGTGGATGAGCCCGCACGACGGGCGAAACTCGGGTGTGAACTCGTTCAGAAAAGTCGTTCGGACAGTCGTTCGGGAAAATCGTTTAGACAGTCGTTCGGGAAACTTGTTCGGACAGTCGTTTAGAAAAGTCGTTCGGGAAACTCGTTCGAAGAGTCATTCAGAAAACTCATTCGAACAGTCGTTCGGGATAGTCGTTCAGAAAAGTCGTTCGGGAAACTCGTTCAGACAGTCGTTCAGAAAACTCGTTCGGATAGTCGTTCGGGACAGTCGTTCACGAAAGTCGTTCAGGAAAGTCGTTCAGGAAGGTCGTTCAAGCAGGTCGTTCGGGCAGTCGTTCAGGCAGGTCGTTCGGGCAGGTCATTTAGGCGGGTTGTTCAGGAGGTCGTTCAGGCAGGACTCGGGCGAGGTCATTCGGGCGACCCAGGCGAGGTCGTGTGGCAACTCGGGTGAGGTTGTTTGGGCGAACCGGGTGAAGTCGTGTGGCGACCCGGGTGAAGTCGTGTGGCGACTTGGGCGAAGTTGAACGGGTGAGCGTGCGGATGGGCGGCCGGGTGAGGGTGCACCATGCACGACGAAACGGTGAAGTGTTGATATTGTGAACGGAGGTGTGTCTCGGTTAGAGGCGCCCGTGTGTGGCAACTTTGAGGCACGCCCAAGTTGGGCAAATGACACGACGGTGCGACGAGGTGAACAAAGGATTGGTTAGTCATGCGGCGACCGTTCGGAGGTGCCAACGAGCTGGGCAAACGAGTTTGCCGATGTTGTGAAAAATTGGCTGTGTAAATTTGGGGTTTCCCAAGATTTAACTTGTGCATTGTAAAAGTGAAGATTGTATAATATATTGATATTGCGCAGACTCATATTGCAAGGAGTTTCCCCTCCCTTTATAATGTTGTGCATTTCTCTTGTATAATGTTGTTGATAATGAATGTGTATGGGTGTTCATTAGTATAAAGGCACATTAATAATACTTGGTAACGAAAAATAAACTAAGTGTGGATGGTTAAGGCGTAGTCTACAATCGTAAGTATTGGTGAAAAGAAAACGGTTGGTAGTGTCGCACCTTGCCGACACGATTGAAAGAGCACCGTAGGCTTGGGGGCGTGACAATAGGGATCAGGCTACCTTCCCAACAAAGGAAATGAGTAGTAGGCCAACTCAAGGTTCAAGTGGCAGGAGTAGGGAAGGAGGAGTGCAAATGATTAGGGAAAATGGCGGTGGTAATGGCAGGGAGAGAAGGACAACGAAGAGGCATCAGATGAAGGTGGCAGGGGGCAAAAGAAAGGATAATGCAAACAGATTGAAGAAGGAGAGGAACGAGGAGCAAGTCGGAAACTTTACTAGGGTGATATGCGAGCTTGGGTATGTGCACACTGCTTTCTCCATCTTACTGTTACCATTATTATAAGTAGAATGGAAAATCATCAGTCTTGGGAGGATCTGGAGGTAGAAAAGAGCCTGAGAAAGTTGGTCCGGCCCCCTATATCTCACTGTGAGGGTCACCTAGATGGGTCCCAGGGTGGGTACCCTGAAGAAAAAGGAAAGTGCCATCAGGAGCAAAGTCTTAGGAACAATGTGGGAAATCAATGTGTGACCCCCATGGTAGGAATCGAGAGAGGCTCAGGTAGCGGGGAGTCGACGATAGAGCCCTTAACTCTTTTTCTGACCCGCATGACTGAGGGATTAATTCATCCCTTGCACTCGGGGAAGGGATACAAGGATCAGAGTAAAAAAAGTGAAGGGGAGTGCAGTAGGAGTAGAGAAGTCTCCAAAGGTTAAGTGGTAAACGATGATAGTGCTGAAAATATGGACAAACTAACACCTGTGATCGATAATTGTGAAGAGGGGAAGGTAGAGGACAGGATGGCTCGGCAGGGCCAGAGGCGAGGTCGCAGAGGCAGAGACCGTCCGAGGCAAAGCAACCTGGGTGACAGGCCTATGGAAGAACCAGGGAACCAACGTAGAGGGAGGCGGTCCACCCAGACCGCAGCTAAGAGGCGACCCGCATCTATCAGGAAGAAACTGATGAAGACATCTGCTGCATAATCCAAAATTTGGAGTCTAGAGTCCTGGAAGAACAGTCGGGCTCGGAAACTGAAGAGTGGGCAACTATGGTAAGTGACCCGGGAAACACGAGGGGCAGACTGACTCTCTACCGGAGGTCTCTTCACATATATTGGGTCCTAAAGAGCCTTCTGGCAAAGGCCCTGGAACAAGTTGCAAAAGAAATGACAGATATTGCCAATGGGTTGCCAAACCTGCAGAAGGAAATGAAAAATTTCCAAGTTATTATGATCAACCAAAGTAATAAGCTGGAGGAGATGTCCCTGATTCTGTCCAAGATGAAAGGCTTGCACCCAAGCCAGGAAGATCAAGCAAATTTCCCCATGGAGGCAGACAAGGATACTGGAACCAGAAAGGCATGACTCTCTAGAAGATATGTTGGAGGTTTTTTGTTTCTCTACTTTCACAGTTTTATGTTGAACATAAGCTTAATAGGTAGTTTTAGTTGTTTGGTATATATAGCCAGTATGGACAGAATTATCAAATTTTGGTTTTGGAATGCCTATAGTAAACTCAGGTGGCCAACATATCTGGTTTCCCCTTAGGGCAGGTTGAGGCCACCAAATCAATGTATCTGGCCTTTATGTTTAGCATGAATAGAAAGAATGGTACTACCTTACTTACAAAAAAAAAGATTTTCGCTCAAATGGTATAGTAAACAATTTGTTTTCTTAATTGTATATGTTAACAAGTTTTTAGAGACATATTGTAACTATTATATTTTAAGTGAATATTGAAATATTTTATTTAATTGTCAAAGGATTTTAGCTCAAATGGTATGGTGAAAATTTTGTTTTCCTAATTGTATAGGTTAACAAGTTTTTAGAGACATATTGTAACTATCTTTTTATAACATTTATGATATAGTTGAATTTGATATAATAAAGACAAATGGTGTGATTGAAGCTACCCATCTCTCATATAAATTCTCATTGATATATATATTATATATATAATATATATATATATATATAATATATTATATATATATATATATAATTATATGCTCACCTCTATCTACAAACATGTATTCCACTTCAGTTTGGATACATTGATATTCCGATTTAAAATAAGTATATTGGTGGGTATAATATATTAGACTAACAATTTATCGTATTATTTTTTATTTATTAAAAGTTATGGGAAAAAATACAAATAATTTTTTTAAAGGAGGGAAAAGCTATAGTTTCCTTCATTTCTACATTTCACATGAGAGAAAAACAAAAGAAAAAATAGTTGATTCTATAAGAGGTTGAAATACAAATAACCATAAGGAAATACCAAAACAAATGCATCTAAGTAACCCTTATTTTTCTTTTGCGTATTTCATTTCTTCTTATTATGTTTTTTTTTCTTTTTCTTGTTATTTTCAATTCCTCACTATTGTTCCTTGTTTTTAGGTCATTTTTCTACATTGGTTTATTTTAGTGATTTGAGGATTTTCTCTTTTATAGGTTATTAGTGAATTTGATTTAGGATTTTGCAACAAAAATGACTAATAAATGAGAGAAGAGTTTAATAGAGTTTAATAAAGAAAAGGGTGTTTTCTTTTGGAAAATGGGTATGGTCCAAAGCAGTTTAAGTGCCCCTTATTTGTAGATTCATAAGATCTCTTTAAGTTGCACACTGTGCTTTTTTGTTGATCTCAGAGCGCTAGTGCTCCACATTAGTTTAGATGTATTGTTGCTCCACTTCTTTCGAAGATGTAGTGCTCTTAATACACCGATGTACCAAACAATAATTTGCTATTTGTAACTTGTTAAAATAGGAGGCGAAACTATTAGACAACTCTTAAATGAGGGGAATTTGTGGTATTGTTTCACTTTTATACTACACACGAGGGAAGAGGAAGAAAATCTAATACTATGAGAGGATAAAGGATAAAAAACTATGAAGGTGGGGGGGGAACCAAGAGGACTGAATCGAGGATGCCTTCTTTCATGAGCTCCATTATTTAATTTCTCATCGTTTTGGATTTTTTTGTTATTTTCTCATATCTCTCTATTTTTACTCATTTCTTAGCCAATTTTGCTAAATTTTATTTTTTTATAGTCTGGTAATAATGACCAACTTGATGAGTACTATGAGCCCAAAACAAGAACTCTAGCCCTAAGCATCCAGATTTTTAGATAAAAAACATTAAAGTCAATCTCCAAATAAAGAAAATTGTTGCTATTAGTAACATCATTTTTAATATGGTTACCAACTTGATGAGAAAACACCAAAGTTCTCAATCTTTTAAAGGCCAAATTTAGTCGTTAATTTTACTTTTGTTTTGAAAAGTGATGCTACCATTAGCACCTATTTTTTCAAGATTAACATTACCACCTTCTAAAATTGGTGTCTTAACAACTAGGTAATGTTGTTAGTGAAAACATTGAAATTGATGCCCATTTTTTATTAGTTCAATGTTACAATACATTTTAAACCCTGGCCTTAACAACTTATATTATCTCAACTAAAACCTTAAAATAGTTCTCAAAAAATAAAAAACTTCGAGTAGCACACCATCCACCTTCTTTGTAATTTTTTTTGGGAGGGGAGGGGTGGGGAGGGGAGGAGGAGGG
>APFE030286823.1:28260-61685 GCA_000404065.3 Pinus taeda | reverse complement strand
AGCTTTAGACAAAATACTACAATATCTACAATATTCCAATTGTAGATTTGTCAATACTAATCTAACAAAAACTAAACACTATAAAGCATTGAAATATTAAATTAAAGCATGAGGAGTTACTCCTTTGCTTTGATTTATCCGTCTCATGATTAACCCTTAAGGAAGGAGGGCATACCCTTTTTCCCCTGATACCAAAATTCACTTTGATTTAGCCTTGACCACAAATTAGTCATGTGATTAGTCTTGGAGTTGTTTGATTTGAGAACATGGAGACATTTCTTCTTGGGGATAGACTAATACAACTGATAAATCCGCTTGAAAATATGACTTAAATTTGTATTTGAGGGGAGAGATCCTGAATATAAATGGTGAATTATATTCAAGGAATCACCAAAAACAATCACCTTTTAAATTCCTAGATTCACAATTTTCCTCAAACCCTGATATAAGGCATAGGCTTTAGCAACATTGTTGGAAGTATGACCTAAACCCCGAGCTTACCTATGGTCTTGTTGATTCCTAGGGAAAAATATTGCTTTCTCCCATCTCATTCTCAACAACACTCTTTTTAAATAACAATTTTATAAAATAAAGAAATCTAAACATAAATAAATAAACAAAAGAAAAAGAAAAAAAAAGTGATTAGGGGGTTGGGGGGTCATTCTTGACATCATCCCCTTCCAACCCTCGCCTCCCCCACCAATTACCTCCTTAAATCCGCACATACCCCCACCCTCCACTACATTGGAAGAGTAGTAAGGCCACTCCTTTCATAGGAGGACATGAGTCACCTCTCATTTGAATGGAAACATTATTGTAGATGAGGTAGAGGGAGACACTTCCTTGTGCCCACGTTTTTTAGGAGAGGCTCCATTGCTCCTCTAATGGACGAGCACATGGGAGGGTCAGAGTTCTAGAGGGATGAGAATTATGGGATTAAGGGACAATATTTGAAATTGTACTCCCTATATTTGACAATTGCTTGTGTTTTTTAGGTTTTTATTTTTTCCACACACAGATATATATTTATTATATTATGTCTTTCATTTTAACCTCTTTTCAATACTATTTAAAACAAAAACAAAAAAAACACATTTTCAGTATATATATAAAATGTCTTGGTCTCTTTCTATATGAAAATAAGTAATAAGTAAATTCATGTTTTGCCTAGTAATGAGTTTTTCTTTTTTCTTTTTCATTTTTTAAATTCTTTACTTATTTTTCTTTTTTTTTGTTTTATTTTTTTAATTATTTTGCTTAGAACTTCATTGTGTTTTTAGAATATGGTGCCAACGTTATTATAATTTTAAGCTCAAAAATTATAGAAGAAGTTCTTTTTTGACATTGTTTTTCTATTTAAGGGTTGATTTAAGTATTTGACTTCAAGTATATCAATTGTTAAGGTCATGGAATTCAAAAGAATTACGATTTTGAGTCACAAAAAATAGGGTTTGGAACAATATTTTCAATTCTCAAGTCAATTGTAAGGTTTAGGTTGCAATAATATAGGTTGTTAAGATCATAGTTTCAAATAAATTGTAATTTTGAATTTGAAAAAAAAACGATGTTGTTCTTTGTGCCACTTTTTTATTCAAGGGTTGATTTCAATGTTTTCGCTAACAATATTATGATGTCATTAAAGCATTAGTTTAATAAGATGATAATTTTGAAATTAAAAAAAAATGTTTCTACCAATAGCACCAAATTTTGAAACAAAAGTTGATTATGGTGTTTTTAACCCAAAAAATATGAGTTTTTAGAGTTAAAATTCTTGTTTTGAGGTCACATTTCTTGTCAAAGCAACAAATACATGTTTCATAGAAATTAAAATTACAACATTTTGCAACAATGACCTTAAAACCATATAAAGTTACAAATAAAAATCTTATAACCAACCCCTAAAAAAAAAAAAATAAATAATAATAATAATAATAATTATAATAATATAATAATAATATATATATAATATATATATAATAATATTATATATATATATTATATTATAATATATATATATTATAAATATAATAATAAATAAAATAAAATAAAATGTTAGTAGTGGTATGCACTTTTTCAATGTTCAAATTGCAACTTGTTCTAAACAATGGCCTTAACAATCAATATTGTTATAACAAATATCTTAAAATAAACCTCTATATTGAAAAGTGTATTGCTAATAGCATCTTTTTTTCAATGTTAAAATCATAACTTGTATGAAATAATAGACTTAATAACTAGTATTATCCCAACCAAAATGTGAAACTCTACCACTAAATCGAAAATTTGTGTTATAATAATACCTCTTTTTTAAGCTTACAATTACAATATGTTTGAAATCCAATATTAATAATTAATAATATCATTACAACCAAAATCTTAAAAAAAAACCAATAAATTTAAAAAAAAAAAATGTCACTACCAATAATATCTTTTTATTTTATCCTATCCTATCGTTTAACCATTCTAATTTCAAATTACAACTTAACTTATTTGAATATGACTTTACATTTGATATCAATGTAATCAAAATGGTAAAAAATTGTCACATTGGAAAAACATTAGTTTAAAAAATCAAAATTGCAACAATTTGGAAACAACAATTTAAAAACTAATGAGGGAAGTAGAGAAAACAGATTTGCATCCATGTTTCTGGAGGAGCGAACTACGTCGCCACCACACAGCAAACCAGAGATGAAAGCTGCAATGGAACAGTAAGAAGATCGGCAGGGATAGTTGATCATGCTTCTCTATCAATGTTTTGGCTTGTATATGAATCAGAAAATGATTCCTATGGGGCGGATTGACTCTTACATAGGCAAGGGATGGGTTCTCTCTTCCTGACTCAGGGCGGTTTATACTGGGCGAAGCAGGGATCTATACCACCGGGACAAGGAATGATAGATATACCCTGGCAGCGACCAGACCCTACCCTCGTTCCAGCTGCCATTCAAAACAACGAGGGAGAAGCAGTAGGGCAAGGTTGGGTTGCATGCGATGGGTTGAAGGCTGTGCGACTTGTTGAACCCCTGCCCTCCTTCGGACTGACCCATGTTGACCAATCCACTGTTCGCAGGCAAAACAAAAAGGGAGAGGCCGTCAAGCAAGAAAGGGGTGCACGTAAAGAGGTGAGGGTGATGCGGCTTGATGCACCCTTGTTCTCCTTCAGACAGACGCGAGCTAATGTCATCAAGGGGAAGAAGAAACTCATGGCTAGGGCTATCCTTACCAAAAATTCCATACATCGGGAGGTCAGGGCTTCCTTGATAAAAACAGGAACTCTGGGCATTATGAATGGGCATCTGAAAAATGACCTCGGAGAGCTCGAACATCTCACTGCTTCAGTGGCCCAAATAGTCGATGGATCCTGGCTAAGAACAACACTAGCCACCAAGGATTCCTGCCAGGAACTGATACAAATCTTTATCAGAACCATGTCAGGAAGAATGATATGCAAGCGAACCTGGAAGGGGAAATTGATAGAAGATATAAAGTATGAAATACTAGCACATACAGGCATATCAACAAACATGCAAAGCTTGTTATATGTAGGACAAATTTTACAGGACCAATACACAGTGCATGACTATCGAATTGTGCGAGACTCAACCATCATCCTA
This sequence comes from Pinus taeda, assembly GCA_000404065.3. Taxonomy (NCBI): domain Eukaryota; kingdom Viridiplantae; phylum Streptophyta; class Pinopsida; order Pinales; family Pinaceae; genus Pinus; species Pinus taeda. Next base: position 58,068 of record APFE030286823.1, on the reverse strand, counting down.
AACACGAGGCTGAGAGGTGGACGTCCTGGAACCAGCTCAAAGGGTACAGTTTCTTTCAAGGATGTCGTCAAAGGGAAGGGGGAAGCCAACAATAAGCCAGCACCACCACAAGATCTACCTGGACCCTATATTGTGGAGCAAGGAATGCAGACTCCAATACTGACAATCGCTCTGCCTGAGGTAAACAAATTTTATACTAATTTTTTTACAAAAGTTGTCATATGCAGATTCAATGGCTTTTGGCCCAAAACAGATGCATTACAACAATGGATCTACTCCACATGGACAAAAAATTGTGATATCCATTTAAGCTCCAAAGGTTTTTTTATTGTCAAATTCGACACGATCAAGGAAAGGGAATATGCCCTCCATGAGGGTCCATGGTTCTAGGGCAATGCAGGACTCTTCATGACTCCCTGGTTCCCAGGTTTTGACGCCACTACTATGGTGGTTTCCACAATGCCGGTATGGGTTAGGTTACACAACCTCCCGCTACACTTTTGGCTTCCTAAAGTATTCGAAGCAATGGGGAATGCGATAGGAAAATACCTCAAGCAAGACATGGAAAGAATTACAAGAGGCATACATACTTTTGCCAAAATTTGTGTAGAAGTAGATCTTAGTCAAGGCCTACTTGACAGCATAATTTTGATCCATAACAACACACAGTGGAAACAACCACTAGATTATGAGAACACGGCCTTCAGGTGTCGTGGCTGTCAACAAACAAGTCACCTTCTTAGTAACTACCCATAAGCCAAAAAAGAAACCAGAAGAAACAAGAAACAACCACAAAAACCAAGAGGCTAGCAACGCATAGTGAACCCATATGAAGTAGTAGAGGATGAGGAGGCAACTATCCCTCCACCAGAACCTGATGATGTTCCTATTGCAGAGGAAGCTATGGAAACCATCCCCAAAGTGAACAATCAGACACATAAGGCGCCAGAAACTGAGGAATTTATAGCACAGGAACTGATGGACTCTTTGCCGGAGAAGATACCAGGTTTAACGGACACCAGTGGAGCCAAAAGATATCATTCTCCAGATCACTCTGATTCTGACAAGGACAATCCTCACCCTGTGGAGGACACTTCTCTCATACTTTTTTCGTCCTCACCAACTCAAGGGGAATGACAAAAGGTTGAGAAGAAAAAAGGGAGAAATTCATGATCTCCTCCCCATTAGTACATTTTTTTTTTCCTGGTTTTTCTTTTGACAACAGTCTTTTGATCTACTTTATGCATATGTGCTTCAGCATCTACAAAATGTAATTTTGTTATCACTAATAAAATTACGATTTTTCCTTATGGGAAAAAAACAATTTAAAAACTAATACCATCATAATCAAAATAATAATTAAAAAAAGTTATAATCAAATCTTTTATATAAACCTATGTGGCATAAAGTAGATGACAATTTGTTCTTTAAGGCATTCTACGGTGTAAAGGTTACCAATTAGAGATTATGTGGGCAAATATCTAGCCATGCTAAGGGCTAGTATGGTCCAACCCAAATGTGATCGTTGGGTGGTATTGATAACTTAAATACCTCTGAGTCACCGTTAGGTGGTATTGATAACTTAAATACCCAATTAGAGACTATGTGGGCAAAAATCTAGCCATGATAAGGGTTAGTATGGTCCAAGCCAAATGTGATCGTTGTGTGGTATTGATAACTTAAATACCTCTAAGTCGTCGTTAGATGGTATTGATAACTTAAATACCTCAGAGTCACAATTACATAACCACAATTAAACGTGTTAGTCATCTCAGAACTCATATTATTTAGCAAATAAAAAAAAAACATAAACATAAACAAAACAAACACTTAAAACATTAAAAAAATCATGTAAAAAAATTCACTCCAAAAAACATTATTGAAAAATTAAAATTAAAATATCTACCACATTATTTCCTAATCCTTTTATGTGTATATAATACTATAACCCACGGATAAAAATAAAAAAATAAAAGAAAATATGAAAGAGGAAGTGAGATTAAGAATCGCCTTCTTACCATACATCTCATAACATCACATTGCATCACTCATTAAGGGGGAGCCAAAACAACCGTGGAAGTGAGTTTAAGAATTGCATTTTTACTATATCTCTCCTAACATCACATATGCCACTCATTAAAGAGGGATCTAGGAAAGAGGAGTCGGTGATGTGCATATGAAGGTAGACACAAAGGGTGAAAATATGATTATAGGAGTCATTTGGTTATTATATTTGTTTATATGGTAATTGGTTATTATATTTGTTTATATGGTAATTAGTTTATGGTTAAATAATTTTAATTTTTTAGATTTTCAAAATAATCCTATAAAGTTTTTAAAAATGATAATATTAAATTAAATATTTTAAAATTAAAATTTTAAAATTTAAATTTATTTTTCAACGAATATAATAATTTTATAAAAAAAATTAATATAATAAAAATTTATTTATAAAAATAAAATTATATATATATAATATAATATATATATATATAAATTGACACTCAATCAATCAACACTGACAATTAAGATTTGCAACAAATCAATTAGTCACTATTCCATTTAAAAACACCTTAATCCAATACAAATCAATACAACCAATTTTTTTTCCATCAAACCAATTAGTCACTGCTCCATTTAAAATCACCTCAATGCCCATACAAATCAATACAACCAAATTTTTTTTTGCCATAAATCTAATAAATAGAAAACAAAATCGGAATACGTTATCTGTGACTTATGGTTCGAACCTTCACTGTGACTTCTTTTAAAACATGATTTGTTAATTAAGAGAATGCTTTGAACCTTACACAAATGGCACTTACATTATGCATATTTATAATTTTGAAATTATAACCTTTAATTTTTAGTAATTTTATTTATTACGAATATTATTTTCACCAAGAATACTAATTTTATTTATTACGAATATTATTTTCACCAAGAATACATAGATTGAGCACATACGTTTGAAATTTACTCACAGTTAACATGACTATTTTACTTTTATAATTATGATTTTCTTTTAAATTGTTCAACATACAAATATAATTAATTTATATATTGTTTTTTAATAAAATTAATTTACATATTATAAATATATACCTAATTGAGTTTCCACAGCTTTATTTTATAAATAGTAATGAATTTTCCATTATATATTTTTCCTCTAAGGTTTTCAGGAGACATGGTTCGAGAATCTATTGTTAGTTTAGTCTCATCACCATTTAATGATGTGAAGAATTAAAGAGTAGTGGAGATGCTTTGAAAAGAATAAGAAGTTGTTTTCAACTTTGTTTATAAATTTAGTAAGAATTTTTTATATAATTATTATAAATTTTGATTATTGAAATTATCTTAAAGAGTTGTTTTATAAGGAAAATGTGGGAATTTATTTAAAGTATTTATGAGTTTGTATAATAATAAAACTATATTATCAAGATCTTCTATATTGGTAGATTTTATCAAAATTACTTACTTAAGAGGGAAAGACATTTATTAACTAGTAGATTATTAGATAAATGTTAATTTGGATATTTAAATCACACATATTTATTTGTAAATCTATTTCAATTACTTAAAATCTATTTATTATTTAGTATTAAATAATTCTGCTTTTTTGTTAATGAAATTTGAGTAAATTTCCACTTTTTAGTGTAAAACTAATATGGTTATATATACTGTGTCAATGATCATTCATGCTTGGGGAAATATATGCCACCTATTGGATTTAAGCAAGTACATTATTCAATTGGTGGCATACATTGCCCTACACATTAATGAATCAATAACAGAGTATATATTGGTTGTCATACCGAATTAGGAATGACGACTTGGAATTTGTTCAATACATATAAACAACATTGATTGCCAGATTGTTCTGTTTTAGTTAAAATTTTAAATGGTATGAATTTTTTAACTTAATAATTTGAGTTGATTTATTTACTATTTTATTTTATTTTAATTTTTTTCTTTAAATTTGTTTAAAAAGGTAGAAATTTATTGGAATTACAAATTTGATTTGTAAACTCTACACAATTTAAGTGTTTTATATATTTTTCAAGATATTGAATTCAATTATATATTAAAAGAAAATTTTAAACAACAAAAAATTATTTTGTCAAATTTTTAAAAACTCCAAAAACGTAAAATGGTTGGACAAAACCATTTTAAAATTAACAAAATTCAAATACGTTAACAATAAAGTTGAGTTGTGATCGAAAAAAATTGTAGAATTTTGACTCTCAATAACAAGTTTACAAAGAGAACAAAAACAAAGAAATTTAAATGTATTTATCCCACACCCATATTATGATGAGCAAAGTTTCCATCATGTAAATGAAAGCTTGATTTTCAAGCTATTTTCTCTCCAATTTAAAATCAAATCTATTTAGAAAAAATAAAAATTAGAGACAAATCTATTTAAAAATAATAATAAGTGTGTTTATCTTACACCTATATATATCTTAAATGCATCAATTTCATAAACATAATCCTCATAGTTATATTTTAAATTGTTTGTATGGGAATTAGGTTTTACAAACACTCTATCGACCCTATCACACTATCAGTAAGAAAATTAAGATAAAAATATGTTTTATTAGCTTTTATAAACTTCGCTAATATTATTAATATTTTTCCTTTACAAATATTTTTTTAACCTTTTCAATTAAAAAATAAATTGAAATAAATAAATTCAATATTAACATGTTTTTTATATACATTTGTTTGATAGTATTATATTTTTCTTTCCCAAAAATTATTTAAAAAACTTTTAAATATTTCTCTTCATTTCAAAGATGATATTAATATAAAGTAAATATCATAAACTCACTCATATCTAACTCTATTAATTATAGAAATAAAAATCTATGCAATGCACCAAACCATTAACAATACCTTCACAATAATAATACCAATTAATTGAAATAACCTTAAAATTAAAGGGTGACATATTTACACATAGATAAATTTATACAATATTTAAATATCGAGAAAGAAAAAGAAAAAAAAAAAACAAAAAAACAAAAAACAAAACAAAACAAAACAAAAAAAACCATTTTCTTTTTCTTATTAATATTTGACTTTTATTCTTAAAAAAAACTTATTCCATTATTATATCCTCTCCCCATATTTTTTCTTAATTACCTAATTTTTTTTTATTAAAAAAATTGAAAATAGTTGTAAAAAAAATGAAATAGTATTTATATAATTTATATTTCATTATAAACATAATTTTCATAAATAATATAGAAATTCTCATGTCTTAACATTTGGAAGAACCAATTCACCCAGATTTTTAAATAAGAGATGAAACGATTTTTACACATACCTTCGTGTTGTTGGTAAGGAAAAGCCCTATCATGTGTTGTTGGTAAGGAAAGGACCTTATCATGTGAATATCAAGCCGTTGGTTATAATAAAAAATAATGATTGTAATAGATAGAACTATTTAACGCTGAATCAAAAGATAATATCACCATTAAAAATATATAATAATAAAATGAGAAAAACGAAATCAATAAAAGCTCAAAAATAAATAAGTGATAGAAAAATATAGGTAAGGGGAATAAAATATTATATATAATATTTTCTAGTTTTATTTTTATTTTTATGGTTCTAGTGATTATTTAAAATAATTATTGAAAATTAATATTATTTGAACAATATTATTATTAGAAAAATAGGAGTTAAAAGATTATACACATAACAAAATCATATATTTTTTTTATTGATTATATAAGTCAATTATATAAATAAGAATTAGATCACAGAATTTTAGATGATAAGATTTAATGAAGGTAGATCTATGACTCATAGACAACTCATACACATATGGAAATAATAATTTCTAGATTGACTCCTTGGAATTCACAATTACAACTCATACACATGGGAAACAACCACATCTAGAATAACACCTCAGAATACTCATTAACAACTTGTAATACACATGGAACACATGACATGGAAACATTACTTCCAACACCCTCCCTTTATGCTTAGATGGAACACATATTACAATAACAATATGATATATGTTTTGGCTGGTCTTCATTTGGTCTTCATCAACACTCACATTCACTCTGGAATCTCGCAAACTCCGCTCTTTCACCACCACATCTTTGAGATGTCACTTGACCTCCATTTAAAACATAACCACCTCTAACCATCGTTGATGAAAATTGCAAGATCAACAATATTGACACCTCGTCTCATTGGGGTTTCTACGATAAGAGTCATCAAATAATAAACCATCTTATGGACCAACCACCATCTGTTGGATATTTTGCTTCTGGTTATCCGTCAATTGCTAGGATGGAGGTTTGGATACTGAATGTGTTCAAAAGTTGATCAAACAACTTGACCTTACACAATAATTGATGTTTTTGACACCAGGGCTTCCAGTTTAAGAACCACCAACCCTTTTTTATAACCATGATTGAAACATTTCATAACTACAAACTTAATAATCATCAAACTATCAGTTGTCATTCAGGCATAGACAAGTCACCATGTCCCTCCTTAGCACAGGTCAAAAGTTGTTCATCTGGTTCAATCTTTTTCTTGGAGCTTTCTTATCTTCACAAAGCGGCATTTGTTAAAGTGGTCAATTCCAACAAATTTATACTCACATATTGAGCTAACCAGACTCAATATGTTTTAAAATGCAAATTCCAAAATTCGAGATCGAAACAAAATTGCAACATAAACATCTGACGCAGAGATCCCTTCTCTGTAAAAGCGAAAATTGAGATCTACCTCCAATTTTAACACTTTTGACATATATCATTGGCCACTTAAAACTCCTCCACCCCAGATCTCAGATCTAGATCTTAAATCCAGATCCGTGTAGTAGCATGTACAATTCGGGGCATGATTTTACAGATTTATAATATGATAGAGCACACAACTTTAACAAAACCATCTAGGCATGAATTCAACTCCTTTGCAAGTTCTGGGAAGACAAGCAGAAACAAAACTTTACAGATAGAAAGATAATGAAAGGATTTGATGATGCTTGAAGAATATGCAAACAAACAAACACATCTACACACATAGGATCAAAAATAAAATAAAAAATCACACACTAAAAATAAACTCTCACACAGCTATACTAATATGTACATAAATAATAACACCTAGGATCCCTCACATATTCCTGCCCTCCCTTGAGGGAGTCAAGCCAGAATAGACTCTAATACCGTATTAGAAAAATATAAGAGAGCTAAGAGAGGTTATACACACAACAAACCACATACTCTCTTTATTGATCACATAAGTCAATTACATATATAAGAATTAGATCACTGACTTCTAGATGATAAGATCTGAAGAAGGTAGACCTGTGACTCATAGACAACTCACGCACATATGGAAATAACAGCTTCTAGATTGACTCCTTGGAATTCATAGTTACAACTCATACACATGGGAAACAACCACATCTAGAATAACACCTCGGAATACTCAGTGACAACTTGTAATACACATGGAACACATGACATAGAAGCATTACTTCCAACGATTATAATAAATAAAATTATAATAGGTTATTATATATAGCACCTTATAGAAATATGCAAAGAAGAAATATCAAGATAAATTAGAGAATGTTACTACAATTCTCTCTCTCTCTTTCTCTCTCTCTCTCTCTCTCTCTCTCTAACTATATATTATATATATATATATATATATTATATATTATATATATATATTATATATATATATATATATATATAATATATTTATATATATATTATATATATATATATTATATATATATATATATATATATATATATATAATATATATATATATATATATATATAACTATGAAAAACACTAACGAACAAAGAAAGAAAAATACCTATAAAATAAAAAGGAAATAAGAAGAGAAAGGAAAAAGGAAGGGTAAAAACAAAACCAGTATGAAGAGAAGGCATAAATCCAACTCTTACTCAATTTCCAACCATCATCCCTATTGATATTTTTCTTCTGCTTCTCAATTTCAATGCCCTCTCTCAACTTCATATGGTGGAAGTGATTAATCCTTGCAATGACCTAGGAATCCTCAATGTAGACATGGTGCTTAGTTTTCTCCATGTATTCAACAATAGCTGAGGAGAGGGAATGATTGTTCTTAATGCTTGTTGCATGCTCTTGAATTATCTAATTAATGGAGTGACCAATTTCCCCATTGTAGTTAATCCCACAACAACAAGGGATTGAGTAAACCCCTTTCATGTCCTTAGGGTTCATAGTGTCCTTAACAGATCTAAGGGAGCTTAATGGTATTAAGGGGATTGAATGTAGAAGATACCTTATTTAAAGAACATGATCAATCTTATCTTTGGTATCATGGATGAACAGAAGTTGAACATTGGAAACTTGTTTATCGTGAGCTTTTTTAATCCTCAAGGCTTTACTGCCTTTTTGAAAAGCTTTGTGATGTCGATGTTTACTATACTCATTATTTTAAAAGCATTCAAAATATGGGATTTCTCATATTTCAGGTGATTATTATTAGAGATCCTTAGAGAACATGTAGAAAGCGTGTTAAGAACTCTAAATTTCTGCAGCATAAAATGGTGAGAATTAGCATGTAGATATTGTTTTGTGTGCGTTATTTTGCAAAACACCTGGTGTGACAAGGAACAATCTTCCATTCTAAAGAGAAGGAAATCAAGGAACGAAAGGCTACCATCTACCTCAACGGCATGTAGATATTGTTTTTTGTGCGTTATTTTGCAAAACACCTAGTGTGACAAGGAACGATCTTCCATTCTAAAGAGAAGGAAATCAAGGAACGAAAGGCTACCATCTACCTCAACCTCCATTGTGAATTTGATGGAGTCAGATTGAGAAATAAGATGAACAAGGAATGAGTCTAACTTGTCATGACCATGGGGCCAAACAACACATGTATCATGAACAAACCTTTTCTAGAGTTTGGGGTGAAATTGAGTACATGCCAAAGCTTTGGTCTCAAAATATTTCACGAATAAGTTAGCAATGACAGGGGAGAGTGAAGAACCCATGGCTACTGCACATGTTTGTTCATATAATCTACCCTAGAAGCCGAAAAAGGTAGATGTTAGGCAAAGACCAACTATTTGGCACTGCCAACATCATTAATCCAATGTATGACATTGGTGGCCTCATTAATAGGGATTTCAGTGTAAATAGAAACAACATCAAATCTTACCAACAAATCCCCGAGGTCTAGCCTAATATCTTTTAGCTCCTTGACAAAGGAAGAAAAGTTCTTAACGAATGACTCAATGTGCCAACAAGAGGTTTGAGCTTATGTGCTAAGAATTTAGCAAGAAGATAAGTAGGTCCACCTTTTGTGTTGACAATAGGTCTTAAGGGGACCCCATCTTTATGAATCTTCGGAAGACTATAACTTCTAGGGGGAGAGGGTTTCTCTCAATAAGCTTCTTGCTAAGGAGGGTAAGAGCATTATTAAATTTTATGGCATAAATCACCTCCTTTGAAACATTTTTAATTCCCAATAGGGACGATGGCTAGAAATCGAGTAAGAGTTGGATTCCTGCCCTCTCTTCATAACAATCTTTGTTATCCCCCCATTTTTCCTTTATCTTATTCTTTCCTTTTTATTTTATGAGTATTTTTCTTCCTTTATTCATTGGTGTTTTTGATACCTTTTTCTATAATATAATATAAATTGTTTATTTATTTATTTTTAGTTTATATATCTGTGTGTGTGTAATCTAGCTTATAGACGAAATAGACTTTTTCACCAGAATCCAGTAAAACAATTTCAAGAAAAAATGTGATTTTTTGTTATTTAGAATGCATAAATGGATACAACAACTAGAGAACCCCATGTGACACTCCAATTCTACAAATTAAACAACTTAAACTCAATTTTTTAAAAATCTCTACCAAATTTTGAATAACATTCTCTAATTTATCTTAATATTTTTTATTGACATATTTCTATAAAATATTATTATATAATAATTATTATAATTTTATTTTTTAATAATATTTTTCATATTAATATATTTTTCAACATTATTTAATTGATTATTTTCGACTTTAAATATAATATTATAATTAAGTATAGGTTAGTGATATTCTCTTACCTGTATATTTTATATCACATACTTATATTATGTCTTTTTATATATGTAATTATTATATTTTTAATAAAGATTATATATTTTGTTCATCCTGGAATAGTTATATTTTACTATTATATCATTATTTCTATTTATCTCTTAAATCAACAAAAATATTTTTTTCACATTTATTCAAATTATTAATCTTCATAAATATTGTAATATTAAATATCATAGTTAATAATAATATTATATATTAATAATTCATGTTAATATAATAATAAATTAAAATTATTAGTCTTTTTGCAATTTATTTATATAATATAATAATTATATATTAGTTAGTTGAAAAGTTTTGTGTTCCTATTTTTATCTATTAATTTCCTTAATTTATGTATTTTTCTATTTTTTTCCTTAACCAAGTGTTATTAGTATTTTCTTATACATTGACCAAAAACTCCCACTTAAGGTTCTTATTTTGATTAAGATTATTTATCCCAAGGAGAGATTAGTTTTTTCATATTTGTCTTGATGATGAACCACATTAGATGGTTCAAAAGGTGGACCAACAAATAATGATGTGATTAACCAGAAAAACAAGTTCAAAAATTCATATAATCCATTTTTATTAATAATTTAAACTATATTTTAAACAAATTTTTTATAAAATATATTATTATATTCTCTCTTAATATATAATTATTATTATTATTATAAAATTAATTTTATATTATAATAATAGTATATAAAAATTTGTATAAATCATTTATTAATTTAATTTTTTTTAATTATTATAAGATATTATAATGAAATGATTTCCAATAAATAGTAACTCTAACCTATAACCATACCCCTAAACCCACATAGGGCACTCACATCTCCACAACACTCTATTGCAATGAACAAACGATTGAGTAATTTGATATCCCATTAGTCTAAATCCTCTTATAAGGATAGTCACCCCAGTCCAAACATGAGAAGATAAGTAATAATTCCTATTGTATGGAAATATGCAACATTGATGGAGTGACAAATAAAAACCTTATAGCATGGCAATATGTATCAAGATGAAGTAACCAAAAAACATAGTTTTTAGGATCGTATCAAGGCCATAAAATAAGCTAGAAAATCAAAATAGAAAAAGGTAAATAAGACCGTATCAGTATTATCGGGGAAATAAGGTGTTCGTCGCAGTCAGAGTATTGTCCTCCTAAAGGTGGTAGTGCATCGAACCAATAGCTACAATGATTCCCTTCTTCTACAGAGCATCAACAACATAATTCCTTTCTCTTAGAATGTGGTGGAAGGTAATGTTCTAAAAGGATCGTTTGAGATGTTTTATATGGTTTAGCCAACCCATAATATTTGGAGGGGAAAGTGTAGAAGTTCCAAGCATGTCATCGATGAGAACCTTAGAATCCCCATATATGTGTATAATAGTCAAATTTATGTGTTTCATAAACCACGAGTCCACAAAATTCTAAAATTTGTGCTCTCATGTTTGTACCATTTCCACTTAACGAATTTTTTTTGTAATACTTCCTTTGACTTAGTCTCAGCCACACTCCACAACCACATGAACCAATTTTTGTTTCTCTGTCAAAGTAGCCTGCTGAGAAAGAGATGTTGGGCAGTATATGTTGATAGCTCATGTCTTTCACCTTAAAATTTTATCCTCTAAGTATCCATCCACGTCACCATGTTGGAAACTATTATGTGTATGTTGAGTGGAATATCGTCAAATATGATTGTATTCCTGGCTTTCCATATTTCCCAGAATACAAAGAGAGGGATTTATTTTTGTTGTAGTCTTCTCCCACTCCACAAAAACAAACATTGTTCAATCGAGAGATGAGGATAAAGAGGGAAATTTTAAAAAGTAGAGATCCAACTCCATACCTGAGTAGCAATTGGGAATTTCGACAAAAGCTGTACATTCATCTAAGATGAATCCTTACATAGGATGCACCATCCTAGTCCATGTATTCCTTTCTTTTTAAAATTTTCCTATGACAATGTTTTTTCTTACCAGACCAACCAGATATAATTGATGATCTTGTTAGGAACTTGCAATTTCCAAAATTTCCAGAACCAACTCTTCTTTTGTAGTGATATTCTATTACATATTATGTAATGATATGTATCCGCTACCATGATATAACCTTTATGGAATAGTCCCTCCCATTATAAAAGATCCTCTTCCTTTGTCCTACATAGACCTACTCTATTGATTGTTGTGATATAGTTTTCCCATCCTTCTTCAAGTTGTCATGTCAGTCCAAGGTAGGTCACTTTCTTCCAAACATGGAATATTCCACACATAGATTGTATGACCTGTGCCAAGTAAAAGAATCCTCAGGAATCTAGTATGTCGATGATACCCACAGAAAGGCCATTTTCCGGATCAAACCCCATAATGTTGTCTTGCCCAATGATAATATTGCTACCTATGCTGAAGGACTAACGAATGCAATTGAGGAACCAATATTTAATTTTATTGAAGCTCAACCAAATATATGAGCTGAAATTTTTCCCAATGTGACCATCCTGAATCCAGTCCTCATCCTCTTTGTTACCGACATACTTAGCCCAAATGATATCCTGTCAAGTAAACTCACAGAATAAGGCACGCCATAAAGATTTGATCAAAAGTGCCCATCCAAATATTTTCACATCTAATATCCCCCAGCCCCCATATTGTTCTGGGATTGAGATCTTCTCTCAATCGGATGGAATTTACGATGGTCCCCAGTGCCCTGCCCAGATGAAGTGAGCCATAATGATGTGGATTTTGGAAATGATAGCCGTGGGTAGGCAGAATAAGTGAGCCCAATAAACCGTGATATGTTGGAGGATAGACATGTGCCAGAGTGACCCTCCCTCCCATGGAAAGCAATCTATGTGCCCAGCCAAATAGTGTCATGCGAAATTTTGTCAGTGATCCCTAACCAATCATCATTCATGTAGTTGTTTGGCTTGATCCTGAAGCCCAAATACGTAAGCCCCTCACACATGGGTTGTGTAGCCACTCCAAATATACCAACAATATAATCAATTTTTTCTTGGTCTCCACCTCCATAAAGCATAAGTGTTTTGCCTTCATTTACTTGTAAACTTGGTGCCTCTCCAAATCTCTAGAATATATGATGTAGCGCAAGCCATTGTTCTCTGGATATCATCCAAAACATAAGGATGCCATATATGAAAAAAATACTACCCAATTCAATGCCACAAAAAATATTTACAGATCCAGCCTCTCTGATCTTGTGACTGAGTACGTCCATAACAAGTATAAATAGGAGGGGCGATAGTGAGAAACCTTATAGTAAACCCCTACTGGCACCGAAAAAATTAGAGGGATAACCATTGATAAGTACAAAAAGATGTACCAAGGTCACGCATGCCATGAAACATTCAATGTTATACATCTCTAGTATAATCTTAAACATAATGAGTCACAGAAAGGTCCAATCTGCACAGTCATAAGCGTTTTGCAAGTCCACCTTCATAATAATCGCCTCCATTTTCCTCGTGGGATGGAGTGGAGACATTCTTAGGCCATGGCCACTGTATCATGGATCAGTGGATTATGGAGAAGACCATATTGTTATTTGGAGATGTATATACATCATCAATATATACATGCACCATAGACACTAAGAATTTTTTTAAATAACCATGTAAATAAGGGGTCATTATGTTTCAAATTTAGGTCGTTTCACCACAACTAGTGCATCTAATGATACATAAAAGTGAATTCACAATAAAATGACCGATTGAATTATTTGTCAAGACATTTTTTTTTAACAAAAGCGGTTAAGTTTTATTCATAAGAAGAGGTTGGTCGTGGCCAAACAACCTCGATTACAATCAAATGTGAGATTTCTGACTTTATAGAGTCCTCATATTCTAGCACTAGTGTCAGAGAAGAGTTGCTGCTTTTGACACTTTTATCATGGCTTAGATTTCCTTGGTTTGTTGATGGCATCTGAGTGTCCTATCTTGCATTCCACTTTCCTTCGTTGCTTTGAAACTTTCCTGACTTAAGTTAAATCTGCATACACTTTAAGTTAAAACCTACATATATTAAGTTGTTTTAATATATACCCTGTCCCCACCTCCGATATCGAGCTTCTCACCCAAGCCCAACCCCACAACAAGGTTAAGACCCCACCTTAATCGACACGCGATAACTGTCATATCTTCCTCTGCCCAGATCTAATGCTTTTCTCATCCTTCATTGACCGACCATCAATTCCTCAGGGGCGCGCAATATGGGCAGTTTTGACCTACCACGCATTAGCACCTAAGTGGAATCGCATTCGTTTCATTCAAAACAACCCAGCAGCTAGGAGCAGTTTGATGAAAACCTCTTACCACTCCTAGCGTAATTAACTCCCCTCCACTTACAATGCACGATGGTCATTAGATCAACCCCCGCCCAGATCTGATACATATCGCGTCCCTCCCTGTCCGGCCCTTAACCTGACCCCACCTCCGATATTCCAAGCCTCCTCTGTGCTCGACCCCACATCAAGGTTAAGACCCCTCAATAACCACTACGCGATAACCGTCAATTCAAGCCCCGCCCAGATCTGACGCTTATCGTGTCCTTCTCTATCCAGCCCTTATCACCTTAAGAGCGCGCGATACGAGCGGTTTTGTCCTACCACACATCAGACCCTATGGTACATTGCGGCCATTTCATGAAATATTGCCCAGGGGCCTGAAGTGGTGCAATGTATACCGCTTACCACTCCCTGCGTCATTCACCCCCCTCCTTTTCAAGTGCATTATGATCGTCAGATCATCTCCAACCTAGATCCTACACATCGCGTCTTTCATAACCTTCCTTCATATGAAATCAGTTCTGCTCCATGCTAAAAAACCCAAAATTGTTGTCCCATGCTGAAAACCAATTACCTGACTACTCCACTTGATGTTAGACCAGTGAGGAGTTTCCCACTCTCTCTTATCGATGAAAGTCAACCTGTGCCAGCCTGTGTTCTGTAGATATTTGCCCTTGACCAACTCTCCTTGTTTGTTAAGGAATTGGTTGCCTTTCAGCTTCTTCATCATTCTTTACCAGCATAGCTTGAGCTAGAAGACATCCTTTGTTAGCCATTATATCAGCTTCCTTGTTAAGAGATCGCAAGACATGGTAGTATGAGCAGGATGTGAAGTTTTGAATAACCTTTCTTACTATTTCAAGGGTTTTGTTTAGAGCCGAATTGTTGAGTTGGTTGCCCGTGTTGAGAGTTTTAATCAGGATTTTAGAATCCCCGATGATTTGAATATTTCCCCCATGTCCCTCTTAGCGAGCTGACATACTTTGAGCCTTCCAAGGATCTTTGTCTGGTTGTTGGTGCTCTGACCTAGGACCCAACTGAAACTGTCCTGTTTTTGTCCATATGTGGAGTAAATTATTCCTCCTGCCCCTAATATCCCCAGGTTTCCTTTGGAGGCTCCATCGAAGAAAATCGTGACTTTTCCCTGACTTTTCCACCATTTTTTAAAGTCCACCTCAGAGATCTGCAAGCACCACTCTAGATTGTGGTTGGGCGAGGAATTTTTTTTTATGCTTGCCCGTCTCTGGGAATACCCTAGCTAGCTGAGCTCTTCAACGAGAAGGGTATTGTCTGAGTTGTGAGATCTATTTTCAAAATTTTGCAGCAGCAGAGCTTTGGCCTTGGTAGTCACTGTGTTGGAGGATTGTAGTCTGTTGTTGAAGATGGCTTCATTCCTAGCCAACCAGATTCCCTAGCAAATATATTTTAGGATTGCATTCTAGATTTTAATCCATATTGATTTGCTAGTCAAAGAGTGAGGATAACGTTCTTTCCAAGTTGTGAAAAGACTAATAACTAAATTTTGTTGAGGGATTTGGGCATTGAGTCCCATAATTTCTTGCATCTAGACCTCTTGAGAAAAGGGGCGGTTTATGAACAGATGATCGATCGTTTCCTAGTCCTTGCAGCAAAGAGGGCATCTGTGTGGTCTAATGATTCCTTTTTTCTCCAAGTTTTCCCCTGTGAGGGTCCTTCTGTGCATTAGGATCTAGCAAAATAAGTTGATTTTTGGGAGTCCAAATGGGTCCCAAACATGCTGGCAAAGCTTTGTAGTATGGATTTGTTGTTGTTTTTCTTGAAGAGCTGCAAAGCCCAGTCGAGTTGATTAAGCTCTAATCTTTCCCAACCCCACTTGTCCCTCAAATGGGGATGCACTTGTGCAAGACCAGTGATTTTAGCTAATAATTGATGGAGTTGAGGGAGCATCCAATCAGGGGGGTGAAGGAGGGCCCAATTACTCCAGTTCCCTTCTGAGTCCCATGTGCATATGTCAGCGAGTTTGTGGATACCTTTCTGGATGAGCCAATTTCGCAAGTCTGCTATTTCCGGAGCAAGATTTAGGGACCCATGATCTTGTCCTCCCACAATCTAATTATTTTCCCATTTCCTGGAATTTTGTAGAGCTGATCTTTGAAGAAATTCCAACCTTGGCTACACAACTTCCACAATGTGGTTCCTTTGTGGGAGACTCCTTCTTCCATATTCTTTATTGTGAGTTTATGCAGATATTTTTTAATTAGAACTTGACTTACAGGGTGTCTTTGGTTTGAGAAGATTTTCCAGAGGATCTTCCCTCCCATTGCCAAATTCGCCAACACAGGATCTCTTACCTGAATTCCACCTTCAGATATTGGTCTTTTCACTATGTCCCAGCTTACTATATGATATTTTTTTTGGTTCCCCTTTCCTCCTTGCCATAGAAAATTTCGAATCAACTTTGCTAACTATTCGGTGATCATTTTTGGAGCTAAAAGGAATGAAGCATAGTAGATAGGAAGGGATGAGAGAACTGACTTGACCAGAGTGAGCTTTACGGTTGTGGTAAGCCACTGGCCGCCCCAAGCAGTCATTTTTGCCTTGATTTTGCTAATGATTTCCATCCAATGAGGGGCCTTTGTGGTACCCAAGGTTAAAGGTAGACCAAGATATTTGAATTTATCCCATGAGACATGACCGATGAAACCCAGGGCTTGGGCAATCCTGAGTATAGATTGGTGGTTTGTCGATTAGCTGTACACTGTACTTTTTTTCTTATTGACCATAGCTCCAGAGACTCTGTAGAAGCTTTGGGTAACTCCACTTAAGGCTCTTGCAATTTTAATAAAGGCTCCTCCCATAAGAATAGAGTCATCGGCGAACAAGACATGGTTGATTGGGTTTGTTCCGGGTATCATCCTAATGGCAAGAAGTGTCCCATTGAGCTTCTCATCTAAGAGCTTTTGGCTTAGAGAGTCTGCCATCATATACATGAAGGGGGATAGAGGGCAGCATTTCCTGATTCCCCTCGAAGCTTTGAAGTATTTTTCTGGCCTACCATTTACTAGAGGGGCAATCCAGGGTTCTCCAATGCATGACTAAAACCAAATGTAGAAAGTACATGGAGGAGGAAGGAGTGGCTTACTCTGTCGAAGGCTTTCGCCATATCCAGTTTGATGAGCGTACCTTACTCTTTGCGTTGATGGCTGGAATGGATGATTTCCTGCACCAGTATCACACTGTCCAGGATATGCATGCCTTTGACAAACCCTCCTTGATTGGCAGAGTTGAGTTTGTCCAGCATAGGCTTTATTCTGTTAGCAAGTAACTTGGAGAGTATTTTGTAGGACGCATTGCAAAGTGAGATTGGTCTGAATCTGTCAAGAGTCTTCAGGTTGGCTTCCTTGGTAATTAGGGCTAGGAAGGCAGAGTTTATGCTTCCTCCCACTTTGGCTTTTAGAAGGAAACCTTTGATCATTCAGAGCAAGTTAGCCTTGATGATGTCCCAACAGAGTCTATAGAAGTGTATTGAGAATCCATCAAATCCTGGTTCTTTGTCTGGTTCCATCTTCCATATGACATTGCTAATTTCTTCTTCAGTGAATGGCATCAGGAGTGTTGAAGTGTCCTCCTCGTTGACCATCCTTGGAACTGAGGAAGTCATGTGCTTCCTCATCATCCTCCTCACCTTCTTCTTTAAACATCTGTTGAAAATGAGAGGTTGCAACCTCTTTGATCAGTGATGAGCCTTTAAGAATAGATCCATGAGGCAAGGTGATTTTAGCTATGTGGTTTCTAAAAAGGCAGGTTTGAATTTGCTTGTGGAAGAAGGCTGTATTTTTGTCTCTAGACACAAGCCAGAGGTTGTGTGACTTGAGCCTCAAATATTCTTCCTCTTCTATAAAAGTTGGAGGGTACTGATTTGGTGTTCTTGCTTACTATGAATTTCCACTTTGGTTATGTCTTGTATCTCCAGGCCCATTTGGAGATCCAACAGCTGATTTGTGCTCTGTTTTCATAGGGAAGTGGGAGAGGTTATGGGATTTTTTATCCATTGCTTTAGATTTGTTTTGGTGGCTTTTATCTTTTGCTCCCAAACATAGTTGGGTGATCCAAGAACGTGGTTGGACCAAGCTTTATTCACGGTTTCTAAAAACCCTTCTTTCTTTGCCCATAGTGGGCTGAACCGGAAGGGGATTGGTCCTAGGTTTTCTTCTTCTTCCAGCAAAATGAGGATGGGTTTATGGTCAGAGTTCCACTTAGGCAGAATTTTTGTGGAGATAATGATCTTCTTGGAAAGGAATGAACTCTGAAGAAGGAATCTATCCAGCCTGGCTGAAATATGCTCCTCCCCTATTTTGTTGTTTGTCCATGTGTATAACCCTTTTCTTGGCTTGAAATCCATTGAATCTCATTGTTGAATCAGATTTTCCACTAAGGGGAGGAAGCGATCCCTGCTTCTGGTTCCTCCTCTTTTTTCTTTGGTTATAGGATTAGGTTGAAGTCTCTGGAAATAATTACGTTATTAAGGGAGCATGCTTCCAAATCCAAAGTTGCGTCTGAAAGGAAACTCTCCAGTTGGAATTTATCAGCCTCCTAAAGAGTGGCTAATTCGCCGCATGTACCTCTAACACTAACAACTTTTCTAGTTTTTGTTTTCCATTTTGCTTTGTTGAGTTCCAAAAGGGCTTCACCTTCTATTTTAGTCTCTTGGAGCATGAGGATCTCGAGTAGTTCTGATTTTATTAGGCTCTTGACTACTTCAGCTTTTGTCAGGTTCCCCAGTCCTCTGCAATTCCAAGAGATTAATCGCATTATTTACTGGTGGGGGTTAGGGCAGCACCTCCCTTACGAGGCCTAGTTCTAGTATTTTTTTCTGATAGAAATATCTATAGTGGCCTGGCTGCCCTACATTTTTTGTCTCTCTTCTTCTTCTTCTCTGGCCTCTCTGTGAGATTTCCTCCCCACTCTTTTCAAGGGCCTCTCAGATGATTCATCTTCCGAGGATCCCGATATCTCAAGGGTCTTCTTTCTTGTCATTTCTTCATATGAAGGGGAGTTAAAGCCACCTTTTGGGGTTTGGAGAAGGACTAGTTCCTCTTACCTTTTGGCTTCTTCCATGTTTTTAGCCTGCTGTTCAGCCTTGTTATCTGCTGGATCTTGGAGTTTTTCTGGTGTGCTGTGAATTTCAAAGGTATTTGTTGATATGTTTGTTATTGGTGGGACTAAACTTCCTTCTGCTTGGGTTTTGGGAGGAGGAACCTTCCCAATGGAGACAACTTTCCCTTTGTTCCTATTGGTCTGCTTAATTGGTCCTGATTTCTGAACCTGAGTCCATTGATCTCCTTTCTCTTTCTTCGCTCTGTCCTCTGATTTCTTCTTACAATGCTTGGCAAAATGCCCATAGCCATGGAAGTGCCAGCATTTAAATGGGAGTTGCTCATAATCTAGCACTTGTATGTGTGTCCAGTCAGCGACCATGAGTTTAATGGCTTCAGGGAGGCCTTCCTCCAGGTCTACTTCTACACAAATTATCACACAGGAGTACTAGTCTCTTCTGTTTGCTCGATCAATGTATTTGCCTAGCTTGTTGCCTATGGTTTCTAAGGATTTAGGGTTCCAGCAGTACAAAGGTAGATGGGGCAGTCGCACCCAAACCGAAATAGCCAAAGGAACATCCTGAGTCTGGTCAAAATCTAGAGTCCATTGATCCAGATAGAGACCTTGAGGCCCCATGAAATACGGGTCGTTTCTGAAAATGAGATTCATGTCTTTTGGTGCTTCAAATATGAATACAAAGAAGCCTTTGCCGACGAAATGGCTTTTTATTCCTTCTTTGACCAAGGATCACCAATTCCTTTACACCTAAGCTTATACCGCTTTAGGCGAGGGCCATAAGCCTGTGAACTGGCCAATAAGCCCTCGTTCAGCTAGGTTTAGTGCCGCTTTGCAGCGTTCTTCAGTTGGCAAAGCAATTGTGGGGATGGATTCCATTTTTTTAACAAGTTTTTGTTGGTTTTCATTTGTTGGTCGTTTATTGCATGTTGCAACCAGGTCACAGAATGTAGCTAGCTCAGGTTGCAAATATGTTTCCTTTTCACGGCCCCCTCCTGGGGCCATGGCTCTGGAGGTGTGCGCAGTCTCGAAGGTGGATGTGGCTCTTTGCACACTCCCCTGGCTTCGTCCTACAAGCCCTGGAGGCTGCACTAGGCTCCCGCTATCTGGATCCTCTCGTGCAGGCTGCACCAGGCTCCAGAACTTTCTTTGAAAGGTGAGTGGGCTTGGCCCAGGAAATGAGTAACAACTATGACTAGTCAACACCTTCCATTTGTCAAGAAATTTTTGCATACAGGTTAGATTATGCAAAAAAATCGAATACCATAACAATTTCCTATATTAAATAAATTGTACTTTTTAGAACTAATACCATTGTAGAAATAAACAGAGACAACGCCCATTCGTTGGTCAGTGAAAACCAATTCCAAGGAACGAATCTGGAAATTATACTATAGCTATAATCACAAGCTTTAGAGAAGCTTGCACATAGGATTTGAACAAGTTGATATTCAACCACTGCTCATAACATATTTAAGCTCCTTAGAAACATTCACAAACAATTGAGCCCTGATCAATGAATATTCTTCGACATTGTGGACTGCAAACAATGCTCGTAGCCAGAGGCGCCCCCCACTGAAGGAATGTGTGTTTATTTACACCCGCATTACAATTGATTGCTCAAACTAACAAACAAGTGAATGGATTGGAACGAATAGCCAAGCGGAATGCCAATGGGAGGAGTTTTTGAATAATTTTGATTATCTTTTATTATTTTAAGGGAGGGGAGATGTTTAACGCAAAGATTATTCATAACCATGTTACTGGATGATGTAACTCTTTTTCACAAATTAGTACTTAATAAATTAAAGTTAGGAAATAACTTAAAAACTGAAAATATAGTATATTGGATTATGTATTAAACCATAGTTACCAAGTTCGAATTCGAATTCAAGTTCGATTTTAAATTTGATTGGGTACGGAAAAATTTTGATTGCTTGAAATTCAATATTAGAAAAATTCGGGAGTTTACTTCTTAAAGTTCACAATTTAACATTTTGAATAACATGTCGTGAGAGATTTTTTGTCCATATAATCAACTATATCATAGATTATATCGTGTAATTTTCAATATAAAGAGATTTTTTATACAAATTCAACATTGCAAATCTACCATATAAATTCCACATTATTATATATTTTATGCTTAAATAAGAATAATATATTAAATATGTACACACATTTTTTCAAAAATAAATTACTAATTAATAATTAATTAAACTAACAAATTCTAATTTCTAATAATTATTACACTCTTCTTATGGTTTAAAAATATAAAAGCCCTAGATTTGCTAATTTATACTTATAAAAAAATGCGTTAATAAAAATTTAAAAAGTCATAATTATTCTATCCATGATAGTATTTTATTTTTATTTAAATGTGTTTATTTTATATTTCTCCACTTTATTTAATAATATTAATATATAAATTTAAAATAACACATATGTTTGATGCTGTGAATTACCCATGTTCATTGTCTAGTTAACCTATTCTATAGGGTATACCTTTTAAGCCATAGCGTATAGCGTATATGTCGTAGTTCTTGGTGACTTTATGTCATTATCAATTCATTAAAAGCTTGGCGAGTAATTTACGTTGCAAATTTCCATGGAAACATGCATTGTGCTTCCTGCGTTATCCCATAACGAATTACAAATTAGCGTATTATTCCACGAACCGAATCGAACAACCGAATTTGCAAATTTGGTACCTATGTATTAAACAAAGAATATTATAAAATCCCCACTATCTATAATTTAAAGATTTAAAATTTCTCAAAACCCAATTCCAATATAACTTACCGATTTTTTTAAAGAGAAAAACAAAACATTTTCATGAATAAAAAGTAAATTTACATCTGCATGCTTTTTGTTCACTTGTTTACTTCTTAGTGAAGACGATGGTATATATTATTAACTTCTAACTAGCCCAAGGCTTACCCTAAGAATTATTGACAAAAACATAGCAGAAAGAGATCTCTAGCTACTCAAGAGAAGATATGGACATGACCAATGACTTACCCAATGAAATATCAACAAATAACACGGCAGATGATGATCTCTAACTGTTGAAAGAGAGAAATATGAAACATGTATCTCTCTAAATCAATCATTGATTGATCATATTATACACTCGACTAGCCAAAACTCAAATAGGGATCCATCCCATCATAAAAGAAAAAAGGACGAGATGCATGTTCTGCCAATCATGGAAATAAAAGGAAATATGTAAGGGACAAAAAAGGAGACAATGCCAACCACTAGGAAAAACCCCATGAGGGCCCGAATGAGACCCCAATAGAGGTCAAGAGCTTTAGAATAATATAAAAGAACCTTGACTTCAAATAGAACCATCCACAACTTGTTTAAAGTGCATTTATTCAGGCTAAAGAGACAGAGCACACTTTGAAAGGGTATCAACTTCAGTGTTATGTTCTTTGTAAATGCGTTGAAAGGTGACCTCCGAGAATATAGCTTTAAGGTCTGAAATGTGTTGCATCTAATTGAGAAGAGTAGGAACCTCAACAACGAACCTACCTTGGATCCATTGGATAGTGGAAAGGGAGTCCCTGACCACCATAATTCTATCAAAATAGAGCCACTAAGCCACATGTAAAGCACCCTATAAGGTCATCATATCGGCACAACAATTGTCTCCTAGCCCACCAAACCATCTAAATCCAAGGAATATAGCATGGTCAATATGTAGTGTGACACCGCACCCACATGGCCCTCTAGAAGAAGCCCCATCAAAATAACAAATAGGATGTATATTATCCAAATCAACAAAAAGTACAATCTGGAGGGAGACCTTGGGGACCCATGGTCTGATCTCCATAAAGAGTGATACGATGTAGAGGGAAGTCAACAAGGCATCAAGGGATGTATCTTCAAATATATATTCATTACGTGCATGCCAAATGCCTTAGAAAATATAGAGAAGAACAACTCTATATGCCCAATTTTGGCGTTCCCAAGAGCTATCCAATCAACCACCGAGGAGATATCAACTACGATCTGTAAGCCCAAAAGAGAAATCACCCACATCTATATGTCCCTAGCGAAAGGGCAGAGAATGAAAAGATGGAGACAATCATTCATCGCAGCCACCTTACAGAGGGAACATCTGTCAGGCCCAATAAATCCCTTCTTTAGAAGGGTATCCCACGTGAGAATGTGGTTGTGAAGAATTAACCTTGTAAAGCATAAAATCTTAAGAGGCACCTCCCAACCCCACAACCTATCAGTCAGCTCGGCAAAAGGGAAGGGTTGAGAGTAAGGAATGATGTGCTCATATGCTTCTAAAACAACGATTCTGCCATCGAACAAATGTCTACCCCACACAAGTCTATCTAGATGAGGAGTCCAAAGAATACCAACCTAGCAAAGATTACCTTGATATGCTTCCCATTCGGCCTCGAGGAATGCAGGGATGCCATTATCTCGTGCATGAGGCCAAGAAATGATAGATAGAGGCAATTGATGTCCACTCCCAATGCTGGCCAAATTGTTGAGTCCGTGTTGATTGAGAAAATTGATTAAAGGACCATATAGAATGTGGCTTCCAGGCATGCCTTTAATTGCATCCAACCCCATTTGAATTCTATGACCATCCCCGATAACCCAGAGAAGGTTGCTACATAACCAAGGGATCATGGGCCTTAGGCTCCGCCATATCACTAAAATGCATGACTTCGATGGAGCTCCTGCTTGAATCCACTCCTCCAAAACTCCTTGAGGAATATATTTAGCCATCATAATAGATTGCCAAAGGCCATGCTCCCCAACGATGCACCATAGGCTAGTCATTAGGAGAACCCGATTAAAACTTTTTACGCTAAGATGACCCGGCCACCTTTTTTAACCAGACTTAAACGAGATTTAGTCCAACTAGTGAAATCTTTCTCTAAGAATTGGATCTAGACCACAAAAAGTTCGCCACAATAGACTTAATCTTTTTTATCAAGAAATTTTTAACCCATGGCTTAAAAATATCTTAATCTTATATATGATAAGTATTTAAGTTATCCATGAAAATAAGCAAATCATTTGACAAGGTATATATCTTAATTTTATATATCATTAGGGAGTTGTCTTTAGTCCGACTTTTTGGATTTTCCAATGTGAATCTCGCCAAAAAATTTGAGCTGAAATCTTGATTTGTGTTATTGAAACTGGTTTTTTCACTGTATATATGGACTTAGCACCCTAAAATACCTCTAAGGCACTTTGATCGTGCAAGGATTACCCATCAAACTTGTGATCTTAATAAATTCCTATTAGACTTGAAAAACCAACAAGAAAAACTTTCAAAAAATTACACTAAAAACAACTCCTATCATTAATATTAAAATTAATACACAATTATCTGACACAATCATGGTTGAAAATAAACCCTGGTCAATTTTATGACAGCAATCTATAGAGGAAATAATCTAATGGAAATTTTGACATGATCAAAATCTTTGAAAATCCAAATTACAACGCTCAAGTGACCGTTTCAAAATTCAAGGTGTAGTGTTGGCTGGATCACGCCTTTTTAATGGATTTGTGAAAGAAAGTGCGTGCAGAGCATTAAATGGTATCTCGATATCAGGGAACGTTTGCGCACCCACGGGACAATCCAAAAATAGCAAGACGGGCAGGGAGGACGGTTTGCTCTGTAATCGTATGGTTGACTCTGAGGCCAACGTAGCGCCATACAGCTCAATTATTTACTCACCGGTGAAATAAAGCGAGATGGGATTCATGGATGTCGAGGAAAACGCTTGGAAAACAACTGTCATCGTGATCCAAGGAAGCAAACAAAATGTGCCCTCGACAGGGATGACAGCGAAACGAAAAGCCCAAGGCTCAGAAAAGATTTAGTAGTTGTTTCCTGCAACTTTATCCGATCCACTGTGCAAATTCAAGCCTTTTTATTTAATAGTTGCTTCCTGCAGCTTTATCCGATCCACTGCAAATTCAAGCCTTTTTATTTAGTAGTTCCTTCCTGCAATTTTATCCTATCCACGTGCAAATTCAGAGCCTTTTTATTGGCTGACAGTACAACAGCGTGCATGGCATTATTTAATTATTGCACTGCACACAGAGTGCTTGTACTTATGTTCGGATTATTCCGCTATACTGAATTACGGAGGTGGAGGAATTGCCTGCACTGTCAAAAGTGGCAAGAATTGAGGTAAAAAAATTCAAAAAATCTTGTAGAGGCAGTGTTTGAATAGTGCTTTTGATGGCAGAAATGAATTCAGCACCATAAAAAACGTTTAAAACACCTAAAATTTTGAAGTTTAACAACTATAACTTGGATTTACAAATATCCTTGCAAGATTTTCTCTAAATATAATTGGAATTTGCATAACTTTCCAAGCAATTCCTCTAGCTAGTTAGACTATGACATTGGGAATTCGTTCCTTACATATAAATGGCATTGATTACCGGCAATCCAAATAGATGATTTAAGTTTTAAATGGTATTTATTTATTTATTTTTTAAATTTGAGTTTAACTATTTACCATTTTTAATTCCAATTTTTTTTTTTGGTATATTTTTAAGTTAAATTTGTTTAAAGTGGAAGGAATTTTTTAGAATTATAAGTTTTTGTAAATTTTAAGTAATTTAAATGTGTTATAGATTTTTCAAGATATTGAATTCAGTTATATATTAAAAGCAAATTTTAGACAACAAAAAAAATATTTTATTAAGTTTCAAAAAACTCCAAAACATAAAATTGTTAGACAAAACCATTTTAAAATTAACAAAATCCAAATACTTTAATTATAAAGTTGAGTTGTGATGAACAAAATTCTCACAATATTATTTTTTTTTAAGCTTGGTAGGACCATTTCATTTTCTATTCAAACATAGGCAAATTTACAGCACATAGATTGGCTAGGTGGCCTCAACTTCCCAGTAGGGAAACCAAGTTTGTTGGCCACCTATCCACATTGTAAGCCATAAAAAAAAATAGAGTTTTAATCTCTCTAACCAAGCTATATATGTCTCTGTTTCCTGTCCATACTCTAAATTTCTATCTATACATATACTTGCATGACGAAAATTAAAAGTTATCCGCATATAAAACAAAAGTAAACATAGGAAAGTGACTAGCCCTTCTGCTCCACTGAGGCCTATTCCATAGGTGTCGGGTCCTTCACTGTTGATCCAGGCATCTCAGACAGTTCTAGGATGGATGGAATGTGTCTTTCAATTCTGTCCAACCTGATGTCTTGCTTATGGAGCTGGAATTGTATTTTCTACAGGTCTTGCTTATAGCTCGACATACCTTGGAGTGAAACCGTCATGCCTACCGAGATTTGTTCCATAGCTTTGCCCAATAGACTCTTCATCAACCAATAAAGATATAAGGTCTGTTTGAACTGCGTAATTCTCCCTCTAGTGTTGCCCGAGTCCGAGACTAAGGTCCTCCAATTTTCCATATCCTCCTACTTTATTTCCTCTTCCCAGTCTTCTAACAACTTCTGAATTCCCTCATCAGTACCCTCACGGTAAGCCTCAGAAGCTTCGATGATAAGGTGTTTTACTGACTTTCTTCCCCTGTGGGGCTCTAACGTACTCGGCTCCTTATCCTTCCTAGGGACCTGTCCCCACCTTCC
The DNA here is from genome assembly GCA_000404065.3 of Pinus taeda. Classification (NCBI taxonomy): domain Eukaryota; kingdom Viridiplantae; phylum Streptophyta; class Pinopsida; order Pinales; family Pinaceae; genus Pinus; species Pinus taeda. The sequence goes on along the minus strand of APFE030286823.1, from coordinate 30,921 downwards.
TCATCCTCAACCTCTCATAGGCCAAGCCATATCATAAATTCATGAGACTTGTTCACAGCGACAATTTGTTAATCTAAGATAGTTTAATATAATTTGGTTCCTTCCCTGAATTGCATTGTCGGTGAGGTAAGCCACACCATGCTCCTCCTCTATCCTTTCACTATCGGAGGTAGAGCAATGATGGTTGAAGAACCAGTCCCCAGAGGGGCTATGCCTCTAGCAGCCCTCTGTCACTCCCCTCCTCCATACCCAATACATTCCAGTCACAATCAAGTAAGTCGCACTTTGCCAAAGCCAAACATGCGAGCCCACCCTCAATCCAGCAGTTTTCCAAGCAGTAATTGGTAACCCTTCCCCCTCTACCCAGAAATATTTAGTGTTGCCACTCTTTTATTCATACTCAGCTTTCCACTCTAAGTCCCTAGCATTTCCATATTCGTCGCGGGGATTCTCGTTAGCCCAGCAAGTGCTTTGGCTACGGCAGTATGGCCTACCTCCTATGCACCATGTTGACTTCACCCCCCTTCCCTGAGCATCCATTCATTGCCACCAACTCCATTCCTTTTACGACCAGCCCCGCACCTACCTCGCTTTATAGTACCCGGATTCTTGAAACCAGACGACACAAGGTCAACACAACAGAGGGCATAGGATATACCCGACAGGCGCAAGATATAGATGCAGAACTAGGAAATTGAAACCAATTACTTGCCCCATTTCCACCAACAATTTTCAACCCCCCAATTAATCTTCCTACTTTCCCCCCTCTCCCACTAGCAAAACCCCAAATAGGACGTCATTGCAATGGAGGAGAAATGCCAAAAAACATACCCGTATACAGTTGCAGGTCATCTTCAAGCTTGGATCCAAAGAAGTCGTCACCTTCACGTTCCTTTGCAGCACCTCCTTCTTCCACAAGACAAAACTCCAACTTCATCCTCTTGCCTACTGTGCTCTCCTTTACATCCTACCTCGCCACCTTCCCTACCACCTTTCACACCACCCTTGCATGCACTCATGCCAAGGGTTGCCGCACTCATTGCCTTGAGCATGTGGAGGGCGGAAGTACATATATCAGAGGTAAGTATCATTACTATACCCAGGCTATCCCACCCACCGGCGCGCACGCTGATCGAGGTCTCATAAATAGAATTTTGACTCTCAATAAGAAATTAAAAGAAAAAAACAAAAACAAAAACAAAACAATTTAAGTGTATTTATGCCACACCCATATTGTGTTGAGAAAAGTTTCCATCATGTAAATGAAGTTTGATTTTTAACCTATTTTCTCTCAAATTTAAAGACAAATTTATTTAAAAAAAAAAAAAACAAATACAAATTTATTTTAAAAAAAATAAATAATAAGCTTGTTTATCCTACACCTATATATATCTTAAATTCATTGATTCCCATAAACATAATTCTCATATTTATATTTTAGTTTCCTTAAACATAATCTCATATTTTCTATTTTAAATGCATAAATCTCAAAACCTAGTCCTTGTATTTAATTTTAAATTATTTATAGGGAATTAGGTTTTAACAAACACTCATCAAATGAAAAAATAAAATAAGAATATGTTTTTTTTTAACTTTATAAACTTTGCTAATATTATCATATTTTTCTATATAAATATTTTATTTTTTTCTATTAAAAAATAATGCAATAAAAAATAATATCAACACATTTTTTATATACAATTTTTTTAATTCTCTTAAAAAAACTTATTTGAATTTTTTTTTAAGAATATTTCTTCATTTTGAAATTATGATATATAGTGTAAACACAACCCCAATATTTGTATGTTTTTTATATACATTTTTCTTGGTAGTATTATTGTTTTTCATTGGAAAATAACTATTTGGAAAACTTTTAAATATTTCTCTTCATTCCAAAAATGGTATCTCGTATAAAATAGACATCATAAACTCACTTATATCTAACCCTATAAGAATGGAAATGAAAACTTATACAATGCACAAACCATTAACAATGTCTTCACAATAATAATACCAATTGATTAAAATAACCTTTAGAATTAAAGAGTAAATAAATTTATACAATATTCAAATATCCAAAAAAAAATATAAGTTACCTCTTCCAAACCCCATTTGTTTTTACTTATTAATGTTTGACTTTTCGTCTTTAAAAAAACAAAAACAAACGTGTTGCATTATTATATCTTCCCCCTAATTTTCTCTTAATTACCTATTTTTTTTCATTTAATGCAAACCAAAAAAATGTTCCATATTATCTCCTCTCCCCATATTTTCTCTTAGCTACCTATTTTTTTCCTTTAATGTAGAAGAAAAAATTCTAAAAAAGTGCTTTAATATTTACCTGGTTTATATTTCATTATAAAAATATTTTTCAATAATAAAAAAATTCATAAAAATATTTTTTTCAATAATAAATAATTTCATGTTTTAACATGTAAAAGAAACAATTTACCAAAATTTAAATAAGAGATGAAATGATTTTTAAGAATACTTTCATGTGTTATTGGTAAGGAAATGACTTATCATATGAATATCTTTTCCTTCCTTTCTAATCAAGTGCGAGCTATCTCTATTTTACCTTTTACTTTTTTATTTTTCATTTGTTATAAAATCTAAAAGTTTATAATTAATTATTTTATTTGTATTTTTTTTTGAATCAAG
>APFE030286823.1:0-25678 GCA_000404065.3 Pinus taeda | reverse complement strand
ATTAATTATTATTATTAGTTATTTACTTATATTAATTAAATTGTAATTATTTTAATTTATAAAATAATTCCATAATATTTTAATTAAATTATTATTAATATATAATTAGCTATGACTAAAATATTTTAATTATTTATTTATATTAATTATATTATTTATAATATTATTCATAATAATTCTTTTTAATATTATTATCAAAATTGATTTAATAAATGAATTAATTCTAAAGGTTATTAATGAAAAACCTAGGGAAGGAATTCTAAAAGGAAGGAAAAAGATTTTAACCTAGGGAGAAAAACCAAAAGGAAAATTACCTAGGTCTACAAATTAACACCAAAACCAACACCTAGACCTAAAGACAAAAGACATAAGAAAGGAGAGGGAGGGAAACTTACCTGCTTGAGGCCATTACCTATTACCAGGGGAAGTTCTTGCGCTTTTTATTTCCTTGATCAATGGCAGCCAGCTCCTGCTAATCTCCACGCCATTATCTCTGTTCAGATTATGAGGGTGTTTGATGATCTCAAGGGCTTCTCTGATCTTTCGTCTCTGATATTGCTCTTCCCTTGCAATAATTGATGCATTTTCCAGACAGATCTGGTGTTTCGTCTTTAAGGAGTGCTCTGCAAGGGCTGAAGTACGCGATCTTTCGTTCTTAATATCCGCGCCATGTTCTTTGAGTCTTGTTTGGAGGGAACGACCCGTTTCACCAATGTAGCACTTTCCACAGGAACATTCTATTTTATAAACTCCTTTAAGCTGCTGCTTGTCTATATCATCTTTAACAGACCTCAAATTTTGTCTGATAGTACCAGGGGCAGAGAAATGAGTGATAATGTTTTTCTTTTTTAGGACTTTGGCGATTTTGTCCGTAACTCCATGGATATACGGAAGAAAAACAGTACCACATTTTGGCTGATCTTGAGCCTTAGGCTCAGGGGACAACAACTTCCTTTCAGCTTTCTTTATGGCCTTATTAATTTCATGATCTTTGTAGCCTATACTTTTAAAAGTTAGGATTAGGTGATTCTTCTCTTCTTCTAGGTGCTCTGAGTCGGAGATTCGAAGGGCTCTGATGGCAAGCGTGTTGAGAACACCGGTCTTTTGTGCAGGGTGATGATGGGAATCGGCATGGAGGTAACTCTCGGTATGGGTTGATTTCCTGAAGACCTTGTGGCCTAGAGAGCCATCTTCTTTTCTGAGGATTAGGACGTCTAAGAACGGAATGCTCTTGTTATCCTCGAGTTCCATTGTAAACTTTATATCTGGAGAGATTGAATTTAAGTGAGTGAAAAACTTATCGAGCTCCGCTTTACCATGGGTCCATTTTATATTGGTGTCATCTACAAAACGCTTCCACCAGCCTGGTTTCAAAGGATAAGAACTTAGAGCCTTCTTTTCAAAGTATTCCATGTAAAGGTTGGCCACTATTGGTGAAAGGGGGGACCCCATTGCCACACCGGATGTTTGTTCATAAAATACTCCTTGGAAGGTGAACACAGTCAACTTTAGGCAGACCTTAGCCAGCTTTGCAGTCCCCGGATCAGCAACATCTCTTATAACCTGAATGGCTTCATCGAGAGGGATCTTAGTGAATAAGGAAACCACGTCGAAGCTTACAAGGATATCATCATGCTCCAATTTTTCATTCTTAATAAGGTTCACAAAGTCTTGGGAGTCCTTGATGAAGGAATCAGTGTTTCCAACAAGGGGTTTGAGAATTTTTGCAACATATTTCGCAAGCTCATAGGTAGGGGAACCAATAGTATTAACTATTGGTCTAAGGGGGACCCCTTCCTTATGGATTTTGGGTAGTCCATAGATTCTGGGAACAGTTTCACAGGAGGGGGTCAGCTTCTTTTTTTAACTTTTCGTCAAGGTTTGAATTAGAGATAATCTTTTTTACATCCTTCACGATCTTGGGGATGGGATTGCTGCTTAGCTTCTTATAACTCCCGCAGCTTAGGTGATCATTCATCTTACAGATATAATCTTCTTTGTTCAGAATGACCGTAGCTCCTCCTTTGTCAGCTTTAAGAACCACGATCCTGTCATTGTTTCGCAAGGAATTGAAGGCTTTTTGTTCTTCTTTGCTGAGGTTGCTTTTGGGGATTTTGGTCTTCCTCATGATTAGAGAGCATTCTTGTCTCAATGATTCTTTGTCTTCCACCGTAAGGTTGCTGATTCCTTCCTCTATGTTGCAAATCATCTTTTCAAGGGGAAGGTTTTTTGGTGTTACTGCAAACCCCAAACCTTTGTTGAGAATATTAGTGACAACAGGATCTAATTCCAAAGAGGACAGGTTAACAACTTTTCTTTTTGGTTTATCATTCTGATTTCTATTGTCCATCTTGGCTCCATTATTATGATTTCTAACCTAAGGGCTTTCAATAAAACCTTTCTCCCATCTGCTCTTTACTTCATTGCTAAAATTATTACCTCCATTGAAACCTTGAGTGCTGACCACACAGTTGTTGATATTCATTAGGGTTTCTGCGCTGACTGAGTGGCCACCATCTGAAGTGATAACCTCACCATCTACTGAGATACTGTTACTAGCTATTGGGCTAATGCTATTTGCTGAGTTAATGTCTCTATCTGCCGTATTAATGACACATTCAGCTGTGTTGACCTTGATAGACTCGAATGATGGGTTATCTGTTACGTTGCTGTCCCTATTTTCTGCGCTGATCCATCCATTTTCCGAGATAACTGCTGCGTTATTGTCCCTATTTTCTGCGCTAGGGATCCTTACTGCTGCGTTGACACTATCATTTGCTGCGCTTTCTGCTTTACTGCCCCCACTTGCTGTGAAAGATTCCCCATCTGTTGCGTGATTGTCCAAACATGGTGCGAAAACTCTGATTGAATCCAAGGCTGAGATGTCTGCTGCGTATTTTTCTTTTTCTGCTGTAATACTGCTGTGATATTTAGATGAAATAATCATTTCTCAACATTATTACTCATAATTAAGATCAAATGAAATGACACAATTTATATGTTTTTAGAGGTGAATAGGTTATTTAGGACTGTAGATTGAATAACGTAATTCAACTAGGGTTTTGCAAAAAACAGGAAATAACATTAAATTAACAAAGGATAAGAGATTGACAAAAGGTACTTTATTAGTTTCCTTTGGTAACCTAACCATCCTAATTGTTAAAGATCCCATATTTGAAAACATTAGTACTCCCATGTGATAATCCAAGAACAACCAACCCACCATGGCAAGCAAGGAGACCCATGGTTCTATAATCATAAGATTGGCGGTTAGGCACATACAGTGGCACATATGGTGCAATATAACTCAATTATTTGGTCAATTGTGAAACATGATGGGATGTCGAGGAAAATATTGGAAAATAAGTAATGTCCTAAATCCAAAGTATAAATGGCCCTCAATAAGGATGACAATGAAAAAAAAAGCTTAAGTTTAAAAAAAAGGACTTAATTCCTTCTACATATCCAGTGGGTTGGAATTTAGAAAAGAAGCAATTCATCAAATTGGATGATATTGAACATGTCATTAATCTATTTGACAATTTAAATAAAGAATGATGGTGGTTTGGGTGGGATTTTAACTATATTTGATAAGAAAATCATCACATGACCCACATTTCACCTATCAAATTTTATCAAGACCACTTGCAAATTCAGTTTTTGTCTATGAGCAAAGAGTACAATAACTTTTATATAAACATTGAATGATTCAATTATTGAATTGTACACATAGTGTTTGTACTTACATGGTGGATTGTTTAACTAATACCCAATTAGGAATTTCATCCACATAAACATCAATTGTTTCACTCGCAAATGGAGCACATGCTCGTACTTATAATTTAAATTGTTCATCTAATACCTAGTTAATGAGTAATATGGTTTTATAACATCTTATCAGCCAAAAAAAAGAACTGAAAACTGCAACACTAACACATTTCTTCTGATTTTGGATACAATTCATTATAATTTATCGCTTGGTAGTATCATCAATTTTTTCCTTGAAAATAACTTTTTGGGAAAATCCCAGACACTTCCTCTCATTCTAAGGAATGTACCTTGTGCAAAGGTAAGACACTTACTCATGACACTTAACTTCACGAGAATTGAACTGATGACCTACATGGCACAACAACTTATTGACAACATCCTAGTAATAGTGACATTGATTGATCAATCTAATCCTCAAAAATCAACAATATCACCATTACCTATCTAAATCATGGATAAATTTACATTATATTCCTTCCAATGTCCAAAAAAACACAACTACATTTGAGTTTTCCTTTTCAAAACCACATTTTCTCTTCCCAGTTAATGTTTGAATTTCCATCTTTGAACCTGTTCCATTAATATGCCCTCTCCCAAAACCATATTTTACCCTAGTTACGTTATTTTTACATTTTCCTCTTCCTAAGGATGTGGAGGTTTTCAAAGGTTTTGAACCTATCACATTGAATTTTTTATGATGGAGAACATAGACATGTAAAAGAAGATAATTTTAAGAGTAATTGTTTAAATTTATAAGATCTATGAAGGCATTAAAGTTGATTTTATGTTACACGTTTTGATATTTCATCATAGAAAATAATATTTTTATGAATGATAGAAATTTTCCTTACTCTAATATTTTAAGAAAGGTAATCGCCAAAATTTGAATGAGAGAATGGTTTTTAGAGGTGTTTTGCTATTCAACAACCCCCATTTTTCTATTTTATAAATTTCCTATGAAATTTATTTTATTAAAATGGGGATCCTTAATAAATTTTAAAACATAAAAAATTAAAAATATTTTTATGTCTTGAATAAAACAAAATCCAAATAGCCCCCGAGACCAAGACTCGTACTTAAGATTTTTAAGCCCTAAGTATTAAACATTGGGTTATCAAAATAAAATAAAAAATAAAAAATCGGAGTTCAATTTAAATATGACTTATAATCTAAAACTATGACTTATCCAAAGTCCTTATCACTTCCCCACAACGAAAAATAAATCTCACCCCATGGTAATACCCGTGGCCTTAGCGAAATGCGATATAAATGGACCGGGCGGGAAAGCTAATGTAATTCATAAGCCACAAAAGTTCAAAAAGCTTAAGGCTTGACCTTGCTACACACCGTCAATTGTGATTGCAATTTGCAATATAGCCTGGACCCGACGAGATTATAAATGCCAATCCATAAATCCCTGCGTCCGCAGCTATCACAGTTACCAAAGGGTCATGCCTCTCGCTCCCTTCGCTGATTGTGATATGCGATAAAGCCCGGACCTGACGCAAAAATACATTACAATTCATAAAACCCCGCTTCTGTGACTACCAGAGGTTCTAAAAAAAAGAAGCTTAAGTCCATACCCCACCGCCGATTGCGATATGCAATAAAGCCCGGACTCGCTGGGATTATACACTGCGATTTATATTTATATTGCGTCCGGGATCTATATCGCAAACGGAAAATTCTAAAAAAAAAGTCATGCCTCATCCCAATGTCGATTGCGATATGATGTCAGCAATGGCGCCAGATCCACATCATCACCATGTCACCTTCCACGTCACTTATCAGTTGCCATGTCATTTTCCACTTCACCATTCCACGTCTCTCGCCATGTCATAGTGACGTCACCATCACGTGATCCCTAACGTCACCCCGGGATCCCGCAATCGCAAGTTTTAAGGGGACAAGGCTTATAATAAACCCTTCACTCCAACCGATTTGCAATTAGACCGGACCCGACGAGATTATTCACTCTAACTCATACATACCCCGCGTCCAGAACTATCGTCGTTTCCAAAGACTCTTGCCTATTGCAATAACGATTAGACTAGACTCGATAGAATTATATGCTACAATCCATAAATCCCTACATCTGCGTCTATCACGAATAACAAAATAACATCATTTCTCTGTCTCCTACCCATTCCAATTGTGATTTCCATTTTATTTGAGAAGACCCCCTTTCAGATTTTATATGAAGTACTCATGATCTAAACCAATTGTGATTGTTCTAAAGTTTTTCCCCTGATTCTATTCCGATTGAAACAGTTCTATGATCTACCCCAAAAATCTAATTTCCAATTGTAATAAGCCATAAGCTCCACCTCCTCACTCCACATTCCTCTCCATGATGTTTGTGTCGAATTTATTGCGCTCTAAATTTTCCTGATTTCCTTGCAAAAGTGATTTGTTCTAAATAAAACTCACTTATCAATCTCATTTATTTCCATCTTATCGATTCTTGTTCGTCATGTTTAGGTTCATGACAGAGAAAGATAATTGTGTTGATCAGTGGCAAATCAGTTCAAACTAAAAAACATACATCCAAATAATTCGATGGAACAAATGAAGCTAATGATGACAACAAACCATTTTCAGAAGCTTCTACCAAAATATTGTTTTCCTTTAAGCATTGTTGAAGGGATCAGTTTAATGTCGTCAACGCTCTACACAATAGATTAGAGTTGTTTTCTGCTATTTAAGCTTAGATGTTGTAGGAAATAAAGGTCATGAATTTTATGAAAACATGCTTACGAAAGCTTGCACTACTGTACTTTCATCCTTTTCTCAATAGAACGACTGGAACATTGTTTAGGAATTTTCATAAAGAGTTTTGAGAAGTTGCATTATTGTACTCCTGGAATCATCTTTGTGGGAAGGAATAAACTGCTATGATTTCTTTTATGAGTTGAGAGAAGTATATCTAGTATTTCTATCATTGTACCTCTGTTTTGTTCATAAGTAAATGGTAAATTTATCTTTTCAAACTGCTTATTACTTGATATTTAAATAACAATGTTACATGTATTCACTATTGATCATGATGTCATTGATATTTTTATACATGTTAAGCAATTTGCTATGATATTCTAAATGCGATATGAGTTTAAAAATTATTTTGATTAACTACTTAATCAAACTAATCATCTTGAAATAAGTTTCATTTCCATTAGTATTGGGAAATCTATATTTCCATTTACTAATGGAAATCATTATAGATCGCATCTAGATAAAAGTTAAACAAGCTCGGGTTATAGAATAGATTAATGCAATTATTTTTTCATTTGATTCATCGCTGCAAATCCATCTATTTCACTCCATGGTAGGCATTACACATTCATTCAATCATATTTCATTGGGAAATTGGTCCCATTATCCCTAGTTGAAGCCACTAGTTAAATGGAAAAGGAGTTGCCTTAAGGTCCGAACCACGTGGTTTTCCCCCTCTGTTGAAGCACCGATTTTCAAGGCCTCAACACTTTTTGGTGCTAGAAGGAAGGCATGCAGACTATGAATGGCAAGAAAGTCCAATCCAAAAACAAAAGGCCATTCCAAGAGTCATTCTCCCTCCAAATCTCCTACAACTTCCATATCCCCTCGAGAATCTCCTTCTTTTAGATCACGAGTTGTGAAATCACCTCTCAAGTCTCCTAGAATACTTCCTGAGATAATCCTTGTGGATTATACTCCAAAATGACCATAAATTACAGCTTTGATAAAGAAATTGGAAGACGTCTCCATTCAGCAGAAAAGCCTGAATCATCTGAAGATTCTGAAGGAAGAATAACTTCTATTTTTCAAGGAAACTGGTGTTTTAACTTGGTCCCAAAGTGAAAAACTTGGCATCTTGCCATTTGAATTTCCACTTCAATCCCACTAAAAGAAAAATGCTACATCAGATTCCTAGACATCTACTAGTGAGATTACCTCATTCTCTCATTCACCAACATCTCCATTTCTTCGTTTTTCATTTCCTTTCTCTCTACCATTCACTTCATCTATTTCCATTTCTTCTACACAAGCAACTAGTGCTTCCTCAAGCAGTACTATCATAGTTACCAATTCTTCTTTCATCACATCCACCTCTCCAACTATTACAATGGCATCCAGATCATGGTCCAATCTGGGAGTTGTTCAAATGCCAACACCACTTCATCCTCTACCAAAACATATTGAAAGATAACTTCCCAAATTCAATCTTAATGATGGGTTACCCGTTGAAGAACACTTTCACAACTATATGTTAGCCATCAATCTTAATGGGGTAGATGAAGAAAAAAAATTGTTATATTATTCCCATACACTCTTACAGGATCAGCAGGGTCTTGGTACTTTTCATTACCATCCAATTCTATTACTAGTTGGGATATTTTTGAAGAATTTTTTTTTATTAAATTTGGTGATGTTCGATCAACCACATCTCTTATGCATGACCTTTCCAATTTAAAAACGAACTTAGGGGAAAAGATAAAATGTTTCAATTCTAGATTTAACAAATTGTTAAATAAAAGCCCAGCTACTTCTAGACCTAGCGTCGATGTACAAGTTGATGGTATATTTCATCTCTTCCTTCTAACATAGGAATTTTTGTAGATAGAGCTAATAAAAATACCTTGGTAGTTAACATGAAAGAAGTTGTGTCTATAGAGAAGGGGATAAATGCATTAGAAAATTAAAAGGATCAGGAAGACAGAAAATTAAAAAGAGTTACATTTAAGGACGAAGCCAAAAAGAAAGCACCTAAAGATCCCTTTGATCTTGAAGGCTTACAATAAGTCCTTAAAACCTTGTCTAATGAGATGGTAGAGATCAAAAAACAAGTAGCTGAATCCTCTTCGAAAAACCCTTTTAGACCATTCAAAAGAAATCAGCCACCTAATCCACAACCTCCAAACATGATCTCTAATGTAGAAATTGATGATGAAGGTGAGGAAGAAGCAACATTTTCTACTAATGAATCTAGAGATGAATAAATAACTGAGTTAAATGGAATGTGGGATTTTATGCTTCCTATTTCTGGTAGTGAAAATGAATATGAAGCATTTCCTATTAGCACAAGAATTAAAGGTTCATTTCATCCTATACAATCAATTCAGAAAAAGAAACCTTCAACTTCCACTGCTAAAATCCATCTTCATCCAATTCTCAAAAAACAACAAATTGTTTTACTAAAAGAGTTGAATGCAGTACCTGCCTCTCCTCTTCCTACTGATGTGGTATCCAAAGCTTCTAACAGAATGGGTAAACCTCCTATTCATCCATTATTCGATTCCTCTGATGCTATTTTGATAGGCGATAGGTATAACTCACATACTCCTTTTTTGTTGACTTTTGAAATATTTAATAAAAATGTACATAACTTCTTGGTAGATTCATGGGCTTCTTTGAATATCATGTCGTATTCAGTTTGTCTGAAATAAAACATGTCACCCCAGAAAACCCCAGTTCACATTGTGCAACTCGATAGGACAAAATTCAAAGTCATAGGAGAAATGAATTCAATTCTTATTAGATTATCTTCAAATCGTGAAGTTTGTCAAATAATTGATATACTTGTTGTTGATATCCCAGATTTCTACGGTTTAATTCTTAGTAAAGATTGGTCAGAAAAACTACATGGTTATTTTTCCACTGATTGGTCTCACTTATGGCTTCCATTTAATGCAAAGCTTAATCAAATTAAAATCAATCGAGAAAAACACATGAAACATTCAGTAACAGATTTTGAAGGTGAAAATGAGGCAACAACATTCTTCAAAACTACTCTACTCAATTAGTTTTTTAAAATTTTAAAGCACAAACGTCACCATTTCTGAGTAATTTTGTAAGTTCTCAATTTGAAAAAATTTCACAAACAAACTTTTCCAGATGTGTAAATATTCTAGAAAAACCATTAGTTAATTCTTTATTCTAGACATTGTATTTTGATGGGTCGAAATCATGTGACGGTGCAGGAGTAGGTTGCATATTGATTAATCTTGAAGGTGTGAAGACAATTCTGACATGAAAATTAGAATTCGAATGCACAAATAATATTGTAGAATATGAAGCATTGGTCCACGGTATGTATAAATAAACTAGCCTTGACGTTAAATACTTACAAGTTTATGGAGATTCATAAATTGTAGTCAAACAAGTAAGAAACCTAATGCATTGTATCTCTACACTCTTGAAGCATTATCAGTTATTGGTTCAGTCTCTCACTTCACATTTTGTTAGTGTTTAACATTTATGTTATTCCTAGGATTTAGAATGCCAATGTTGACCTTCTTGCTAACGGTGCATCAAAATTGATCCCAACCGAAGATTATAGTCCTGATAGATTTTCTGTAGAATTAATCTTTAGGCCATCCATTCCTGATAATATCACCAATTGGAAAGTATTCAATGATGATGAAGATATTTTAAGCTTCTTAAGTTCTGAAAAATCATACAATGACCAAATCAGTTGATGAGCATGAACACGATGAACAATTAAAACAAAAAATTGAGGATAATTCTATACCCAAATCTGTAGTTAAACTTGAGGATCTATATGATTTAAAAGACGGATTTAAAAGAGTTACTAATTCAGAACTACAGAGTTCAACTCTGAGATTTGAATTAATAAATCTTGGGATAAATCTTAATCCTCAAAACATCAATTTAGGACTTGGTATTTCGTCTAAATAAAGATTATCATTCATCAAATTGTTAGAGAAATATAAGGATGTATTTGCTTGCAGTTACAAAGATCTAAAAACATTTGACACTTATATCATTCAATATACAATCCCAATGATATCAAATGATAAACATGTCCAACAAAAAATAAGGAAAATTCATCCGAACTTAGAAAATCAAATCAAACATAATCGAATAAACTCCTTAAGGATAAAATCATTTTCCTTGTTAGTCATTCAAGATGGGTTTCCAACATGGTACCTGTTAGGAAGAAAAATGGTGATATCCGCATTTGTATAGATTTTAGGAATCTTAATAAGGCCAGTCAAAAGGATAATTTCCCTATACCCACTATGGAACAAATTTTACGATCAATTGTTAGTTCCAAAATTATGTCTTTCCTTGATGGTTTCTCTGGATATAATCAAATTATGGTCCACCCAAATGATAGGCTAAAGACTACTTTCAAAACCAAATGGGGAACTTATGCCTACCAAAAAATGCCATTCAGTTTAACAAACGCAAGGGACACTTTTCAATTGGCCATGGATATAACTTTCAAAGGTTTGTTAAATAAAACAGTTGTTGTTTATCTAGATGACATTATTGTTTATTCAAAAAATAAAAATAGTCATTTACAGGACTTAAAACAGATTTTTGAACGCTATAGAAAATATGGTATTTCATTAAATCTGCAAAAAAAAAACAAAAACAAAAACAAAAACAAAAACAAACAAACAAAAACAAAAACAAACAAACAAAAACAAAACAAAACAAAAAGAACAAAAAAACAAAAACAAACAAACAAACCAAAAAAAAAAACACAAAACAAACAACAAAAAACAAAAAACAAAAAACAAAAACAAAAAAGAGTATTTTTTCGCTATTAGTGAAGGGAAACTTTTAGGATTCATTGTGTCAAAAAATGGAATTTACATTGACCCTGATAGAATAAAATAAATTTCTCCACCATATAACAAAAAAAGCATGCAATCATTTTTTGGACAGATCAATTTTGTCAAAAGGTTTGTCCCTGATTTCTCACAAATTATTTTGTCGTTACAACAAATTATTAAGAAAAACGCAGTTTTTAAATGGAGCCAGCATGAAAAGCAATCATTTGATTTAATTAAACAAGAAATTATCAACGCTCCCTCTTTAAATACTCTGAATTTATCCAATCATTTCATCTTATATACCTTTTCTTCTTCAACATCTTATGTTGTTGTTTTGACACAAACTAATAATCAAAAAATTGAAGCACCCATCTCATTTTTCAGCTCAAATTTTCAGGGTGCTGAATTGAATTATTCAGAGGTAGAAAAATATGCATTCGATGTATATAAATCTATAAAGAATTTTATACCTTTTCCATTAAAAACACACACAAAAGTAATAGTCTCATTCCCACTAGTGAGGAAATTACTATTGCAGAAAGAATTAGAAGGGCAATTACTATTGTAGAAAGAATTAGGAGAAAAGAGAGAAAATTGGGTAATAGCTCTGCAGGAATACAATATTGAAATAAAACTTGCCAAAATTGTTAGAGGGCAAGGTTTCTGCAACTGCTTATAGGAGAATCCAACATACCAGTTGAAGGGGATACAGGTAAAAATGAACACATTTATGAGGTAAGTGTAATTGATGTCGATTCCCAATACGTTGATTTAATTTTTTACTTGAAAAATGGATATGCTCTTCCCGAACTCAATTATAAAAGAAAAAGAGCTTTACGATTAAAAGAAAAATATTATGAGATTGTTGATAACGTGTTATTTATGAGAAACTATGATTCCATATTGTTAAGATGCTTAGAAAAGTCTGAAGCACATACAGTTTTGCAAGAACTTCACGATAGACCAGCAGGTGAACACTTTGGAGGAGACACTACAACACACAAAATCTTACATGTTGGATGCTACTGGCCCACTCTCTTCAAAGATACCCACACATATGTAAGGAAATCTAAAACATGCCAAACGGCTTCTAGAAGACAAAGAAAACCATCTTTGCCTCTGCAGCCAATCAACATCGATTAGCCATTCGAACAATGGGGACTGGATATCATAGGTGAGATCATTCCTCATTCTTCTAAACAACATAGGTATATGATGACTGGTACAAATTACTTCACTAAGTGGGTGGAAGCAATTCTACTAAAGGTAGTCAATTCTGAATCTATTATTGAATTTATTTACAAGATTTGGTTTGCCTTCTGCACTTATATTTGATAATGCATCTTATTTTTTGAGTACCAGTATGATTGAATTTGCAATTAGGAGAGGTTTTAAACTCAAATATTCTGCTAATTACTATCCCCAGAGAAACGGTTTGGCAAAATCCACTAATAAAAATCTCCTTAGAATAGTCAAAAGAACAGTCGATCAAAATCAAAGAAACTGACATACAGCTTTAGTATTTGCTCTATGCGATGATAGGATAACTTAGAAGGCCTCTATAGGCACTTCTCCATTTAACCTACTCTATGGGAAGGAAGCCATTATTCCATCACATTTAGCTCTTCCTTCATTAGCCCTAGTTCAATTTATTAAAGAAACGCTTTCTTCTTCATTGCAATTAAGAAATTCACAAATCCTAAAACTAGAGGAAGAAAGGGAAAAGTCAAACTCACACACACCAAACATCAACAAATGGTGAAAGCTTATTTTGATGCAAGTTCAATCACACAAGGATCCTTCCAAGTTGGAGATCTAGTTCTAAAGTGGGACAAAGCACACGAAGAAAAAGGGAAACATACCAAATTTCAAAAATTATGGCTTCGTCCATTTCAAATTGTTGAACAGATAAACCCAACTATAGTTATACTTCGATTTATCAAGAAAGGGAGATTCTCTCCCTATAAATGGGCTCATCTGAAAGAAAATATTTTCTTAAATTGCGTAGGTTGTGGCATAATTTAATACATTTTTGTTTAAATAAATATAATTTTATTTAAAATAATTAAAAAATATATATAGATTTTTTTTAAATAAATTCTATCGAAAAATGTACTACAAAAGTTCCAGATAAACTATAATTTATTAATAATAAAACTAGCAATTTCTCCAAAAGGTGCAAAGAGATGTCGATAAGATTTTGAAATTGAAAAAGTTGTACTTTGACTATAATTATGGAGCAAATAAGTTTTGCCACATCACCTAAATTTAGTTTATCTGTAAGTTTGTCCATTTTGTTAGGATCCTCAAATTGAGAAGAAGTTGTGGTTTATGTTCCACAATCATGCTCTTGAAACATTAATTATAATATGAAATATTGTAGTCTCAAAAAACTGGAAAATTTAGTTTATCTGTAAGTTTGTCCATTTTGTAAGGATTGTCAAATTGAGAGGAAGGTGTAGTTTGTGTTCCACAATCATTCTATTGAAACATTAATTATAATATGTCATTGTGAACAAATAACGAGTAGAAATATTAAAAAGATTTATGAACAATTAAGTAAATGAAATATTAAAAATGTATCTTACTTGGGACAAGCACTGATAGATTTGATACAAATTGCTCATTTTTAAATAAATTCAAAACATATTAAAAATATATATTTATATATAAATAAGAATTCTCAACCTTTCTTTAAAAAATGTTCATTATCATTTATAAACTATTTCTTATTAAATAAAACAAACTATTCCTTATGAAATAAATTAAAAATAAATGAAATCAATATTTCTCATTTTTTTTCCTCTTTAATCTCAATCTAGCTTACAAAATTATTCTTTATTAAAATATGAAATCATATTTTCAAATACTCCAATAATTGTATCTTTTTTAAGGTTTCCATTTTTAAACTAATTCTATTAAAAAGCCTTTTATCTATAATTAAATAGAACTTACTTAGATTTCAATTTTATAAAATAGATTAAAACTAGTTGTGAAAGTCATATTGTGAACCAAACGTTTAGAATGGGCCATAACAAAATGGTTGCCACATTGTTTCTCTAATCTCCAGAGAAGATGTGCCCTCTAGCTAACCAATTGAAAAACAACTCTTCAGTGTTGTGAATTAGGCTATATCTTGAGGTTATTTTGAAGATAAGGGGGGATTGTTTCCCTACTCTCTCGAGAAGATGTGCCCTTTGGCTAACCAACTAAAAAACAACTCTTCAGTGTTGTGAACTAAGCTATATCGTGAGGCTATTTTGAATATTAAAGAATCTCTTCTTGTGATTAGGTCTTGTAGTAGGGATTTGTGAAAATTTCCAAGCCTAAGTGATTAATTCTTTATGATATCAATAAATCAACTAATTGCTGAATTTAATCAATGTAGAACTAAATATTAATAGCCAAAAATTAAATCACTCAAGTATAAAAAACAATTTCACACCTAAGTAATTACTAATTCAAGATTCTCTTTTCATTCCTTATTAAAAAATCTTACAAAGAAACCTTCGCATGCTGCCAAAAATAGCATGCATAGTCACCAAAACAACCCTAAAGTTGAGTAGAATGATTGCTTAAGCAAGTATGGCTTGTTGTATGGTTGTAAGGCTATACAAAATGTATTGAATTTCGAGAGGTTTGCACGACTTTTTTGTAGGAATATATGGATCCATCTAATAATAGGTTGTATGGAAATGTTCTGTATGCTATAGAAACTATACAAATCCATGTAAAGGAATATGGGTGGCTTGGAAATGTCTTTTTCCCAGCTACCTAAGCGCTCTCTCTTTTTTTGTCACTCAATCTACTCAGCTATTACTATGATGAATGTCTTTCCTTTAAGTTGTCTTTATACTTTTATCTGGAGATCTATTTTTAAAATTAGTAATGTATGAGATACAAAATCAAATTTTAGATATGTTTTTTTAACAAGTAAATTACAAAGTAAAGTTACTTTTTCATTTTTCCCGATACTATTCAAACTATTCCCATTAAAAATGTGTGAAGGTTCCTATCTGAACTCTAATTTTGAGGCACCTAAACCTCACCTTTTGGATGTGGCTTGAATTTCTTTCTCATATGATTACTTGTTACAAGTGAGCAAAATTATATGGTGCATAGAAAAGTACAAGAATACAAATAATTTCAAATTGCACTTTAGTGCTTATGCAACAAAATAAATAAATCTTAAAAATTGTGTCATGGTCCGTCACTAAGTTCATCATCACATGCAACTTGAAGTAAACCTTCAGGAGTTTTCCGGAGGAAATGACTTAATCAAGTGTTAGTGAAGTTTCAGTCCTTGGATGATAGTGAGAGCAGAACATTATAATGCATGATTGTACAAATGATTACTAAGAAAGAATGAATCTTATTTACCAGTTATGGGTTAATCTTTTGTTACCTATTTGATATGAGTACATTTCTGAAGAGGGGTATCATTCGTGAAACATATTTGATATGCAGACTAAAAAGACATTAGTTGAAAGACCCCAAAGAAGGTACATAGCGTCTGATTTTATTGCCTTCATGTGATGTGTAACTACTGCAGAAGGATCCAAGCAAGCGGTTAGGCGATGGAGCAAGTGGAAGTGATGACATCAAAGGGCACAAATCAATTACTGAAAGCCAAGAAAATACAACCAACATTTAATCCAGATGTTAAGGGGAATTGTTGCACTGCTAATTTTGATGGTTGTTGGACCAACATACCTCCATGCCTCTTCATGATAATGAACTGCCTTCAACTCCAAAATTTGACATTTTTTTTTTAAGGCCTAAACTGGAGTTAGGATTGAATAATAAGTATTCATGTTACAGTTCTCCCTTCATCATTTCATTACAACCACATTTACAGGTCTCCCTTCATTATTTCATTACAACCACATTTACAGTTCTCCTAGTAATTAATGGATACTAATGCACATTTGGTTTCGTACCACTTACAAAACTAAAAACCAGACCCAGAACTAGATGGAAAATGCCATCATGGCCCCCAAAACATTTGTGTTCTTAGCCATGAAATATACACAATTTAATTCTTACACTTGTATTCTTATTCCACGAACCCTCAAACCCTAACGTTAGAGAAGAAATTGAAATAAAAAACACAGATGAAGACGAAACCAATCGTTATCAAAATTGAGTTCGCACAAGCTTGAACACTTGTAACTGCTTGAATTTCGCCCATGGCTTCACCCATACTTTGCCCACATACAGCTTGGTTTTGGAGCCATGCTTGGTCTCTATTATGAGAAAGTACAATATGCCCAAGACCACTTGTTCCTGGGCTTTCACCACCATGGAAAATAAAATACCAACATTATGTTGCATGTTGTATTCATCGACAACAAGGCATCCCAGGTCTTGAATCTCTTTCTTGTGTTCAACATCTGGTATGTTGCAGATGCCCTCAAGATGAGTGGAAGCATCTTCCATTATGCAGAGACATGCAAACAACAATATCAACACCACCATTGTTTTGTTGTGCCTTGTTTTGCTGCGCCTCAACATTTTAATCAATATTTTCATGCGCATCGACACTGTCCAAAGCCTGATAGTTATCAACATCATTTCTCAAATTACTCATCTATCCTCGTCATCCCCATCTTCTTCTTTCTCTCCCACTAGCTTGAGAATTCTGGTATTCTTTATTGAGGCCATGGGACTCTTCTATTTCAAAACCATTGCAACGCAAGTACAATGGATGTGAAATGGGCACAGTCTTTTTTTGCTACTATTGTGAAGAAGAAGAAGAATGTTTTGCTTCAAAAAACGGGTACTATCCAAGTGCAAGTACAATATGAAAGTGGGGAATTTGTACTCTAAGGGTTGCTACCAGAGGATATTTTTAGCAGTGGTTTCTGGCCTTCAGTGGCTTTGAGCAGGCCAAACTATATCCTTGTTGTAACATTGGGATTGCTCACATTGAAGCACAAAAATAACAAACTGACAAATTCTCAGATCGTCATGTTCATGGCCACCATTCCGCAACCGATGAATTCTCCTATCATCATGTTCATGGGCCACCATTCCATTCATAACTTAAATTCTTTCTGATTTAACAAAAGATACGTGTCAATTTAAGAGCAAAAGGAGACCAAACAAATGTAGTCTAATTCACTTAACAAATGTCCACAACTTAAGAACAGTGTAGACGAAAATGAATAGTGAACTGATTCAAAAAAAACCATATGCCAGATGTCAATCAGAAAATGAAAATATAGACTACTACACTGATTCAAAAGAAGGCCTATTGGCCTAAATATTTGAAATATAATATTATTGATGTTTTATATTTTTAACTTAAATTAATATAAAATGTTTTGTTTTCAAACATTTCTCTATTTAATAAACTATTAAAAATAATATTAAATTTAATTTTAAGGAAATTAAAATTTAAAATGGAATTTTTTTTTTAATATAGAAAGTTTTTTATTAAAATATTATTTCTATTATTAATAAAATCAATTTAAGTATTATTTTTATTACTATTAATTAACATTACTATTATTATTATTATTATTAATTATTATAATAAATGATCTTAAATGAATTATTAATTAATTTTAATCAAATATATTAATAAAATAATAAAATTGAATATGGTCAACCATGGTTGAATCTGGTCAAACATGCTCAACTGTGTTCAAACATGCTCAATCAATGTCAAGCATTGTTTACCATGATCAACCATGTTCAGCGATGATCTTGCATGGTCAAGCATGTTCCACCATCATTAACCATGGTCAAAATGGTTAATCAATGTCTCTACGGTGAGCCATGATTAGTGATGGTTAATCATGCTTGAATATGGTAGACCATGGTCTATGTCTTTATGGTCCACAATATTCAACCATGGTCAACCACGATCAGACATGGTCACCCATAATTAACCGTGATTGAATTTCATCAACCATGATCAACCTTGATTAAAATCTTCTTCATCATGATCAACAATGATGGTAAACCATGGGCAATCATGGTCAACCATGGACAATCATGGTAAACCATGGTCAATCATGGTCAACCATGTTTTATAAAATTAAACATGGTCAACCATGGTCAAACGTCACATTGTCACAAAGATTTTCTCGATAGCGAAATCAACCATGGTCAACCATAGTCCAATTTATCATTGTGACAAAGATTACCTTGATATGAAAATCAATCATGATCAAGGAGGGTCAACCATGGTCCAACGTCACAATGTGACAAGGATTGTCTTAATATGGAATTCAACCAAGGTTAGCCATGTTTATTTCAGGGTTTATATACCTTGGGTTTATAATTTTTATGCCTTTATTAATGTAAGGATTCCCTAAGTTTTAATATTATTCAGTTAGGTTTATAGTCCCTTGGGTTTTTAGTATTTATCCCTAGAGTTTTTTATTCCCCTCGGTTTATAATATCAATCATTGACAACCATGGTCAACTATGGTCAACCATGTTTATTTTATTTCATTGTTTATAATATTCATCTTAGGGTTTAAATACTTTAGGCTTTTAATATTAATCTCTAGGGTTTATTATTCCCTTTGGTTTATAATATCGATCATGGTGAACCATGGTCCAACGTCTCATTTTGACAAATATTATCTCAATATGAGAATCAACCATGGTGAACCATGGTCCAACATCGCATTGTGACAAATATTGTCTCAATATGAGAATCAACCATGGTGAACCATGGTCTAATGTCACATTTTTGACAAACATTTTATCGATTTCAACATCAGTCATGGTCAATCATGGTCCAATGTCACACTTTGACAAGCATTACCTCAATATGAAAATCAACCACAATCAACCATGGTCAACCATGTTTATTTTAGTGTTAATAATCAATAATTGTATTAACCATGGTCAATCATGGTCCAATGTCACATTGTGAAAAGGATTGTCTCAATATGAAAATAAACCATAGTCAACCATGGTCCAATGTCACATTGTGAAAAAGATTGTCTCAATATGAAAATAAACCATGGTCAACCATGTTTATTTTAGTTTTTATAATATTTAACTTAGGGTTTAGATACCTAGGGTTTATAATATTAGTCCCTTGGATTTAATATTATTCAACCATGCCCAACTGTGGCTAATCATGCTTTATAAAGTCAATCATGGTCATCCATGGTCCAATGTCGCATTGTGACAAAGATTGTATCAATATGTAAATCAATCATTTTCTCAACCATGCTCCAACATCACATTATGAAAAACATTGTCTTAATATGATAATCATCATCAAGCATGGTCAACCATGGTCAATCATGATCAACCATGGTTGAACGTCAAATTGTCACAGATACTATGTTGCTATGAAAATCAACCATGGTTAAGCATATTCAACCATGGTCTAACATCATATTTTGACAAGGGTTGTCTCAATATGAAAATCAACCATGGTCAACCATTGTCAACCATTTTTATCTTAGTGTTTGTAATATTTATCGTAGGGTTTATATACCTTCAATTTATAATATTACTCCCTTGGTTTTAATATATTCCCTTGGGTTCATAATCCATTAGGATTTTAGCATTAATCCCTTAGGTTTATTACTCCCTTGGGTTTATAATATCAATCCCTTAGGTTTATTATTCCCTTGGGCCTATAATATCAATCATGGTCAACCATGGTTAATCATAGCCAACCATGGTCGAATGTCACATTATGACAATGATTGTCTCAATATAAAAATCAACCATGGTCAACTATAGTCCAATGTCGCATTGTGATAGATTGTCTTTATATGAAAATCAATCATGGTCAATCATGGTCAATCATAGTCAACCATGGTCCAGCGTCGCATTGTGACAAGGATTGTCTCAATATGGAAATCAACCATGCTCAACCATATTTATTTTAAGGTTTATAATATTTATCTTAGTGTTTATATACCTTGGGTTTATAATTTATGCCGCATTATGACAAAGATTGTCTAAATATGATGATCATCGTCAACCATGGTAAATCATGGTTAACCTTGGTGAAACATGGTCAATCGTGTTTTATAAAATAAAACATGGTCATCCATGGTCAATCATGGTTAACTATGGTTGAAGGTCGCATTGTCACAAAGATTGTGTTGATATGAAAATCGACCATGGTTAAGCATGTTCAACCATTGTCCAACATCGCATTGTGACAAGGATCATCTCAATATAACAATCAACCATGGTCAACCATTGTCAACAGTGTTTATTTTAGGGTTTATAATATTTATCTTAGGGTTTATATACTTTGGGTTTATAATATTTGTCCCTTGGGTTTAATATTTTTCCCTTGGGTTCATAATCCCTTTGGGTTTTAGTATTAATTACTTTGGTTTATTCCCCTAGGTTTATAATATCAATGCCTTGGGTTTATTATTCCCTTGGTTCTATAATATCAATCATGGTCAACCATGGTTAATCATAGCCAACCATGTTCAACCATGGTCGAATGTTGCATTGTGACAATGGTTGTCTCAATATGAAAATCAATCGTGGTCAACCATAGTCAAACATCACATTGCAGTGGATTATCTCACTATGAAAATCAATCATGGTCAATCATGGCCAACCATGGTCCATTGTCACATTGTTACAAGGAATGTCTCATTATGGAAATCAACCATGCTCAACCATGGTCAATCATGTTTATTTTAGGGTTTATAATATTTATCTTAGTGTTTATATACCTTGGGTTTATAATTTACGTCGCATTATGAAAAAAATTATCTCAATATGATAATCATCATCAACCATGGTAAATCACGGTCAACCTTGGTGAACCATGGTCAACTGTGTTTTATAAAATAAAGCATGGTCATCCATGGTCAATCATGGTTAACTATGGTTAAAGGTTGCATTGTCACAAATATTGTGTTGATATGAAAATCAACCATGGTTAAGCATGGTCCAATATCGCATTGTGACAAGGATGGTCTCAATATGAAAATAAATCATGGTCAACGATGTCTATTTTAGTGTTTATAATATTTATCTTAGGGTCTATATACTTTGGGTTTATAATATTTTTCCCTAGGGTTCATAATCCCTTTGGGTTTTAGTATTAATTTCTTTAGTTCATTCCATTGGGTTTATAATATCAATGCCTTAGGTTTATTATTCCCTTGGGTTTATAATATCAATCATGGTCAACCATGGTCAATCATAGCTAACCATGGTCAACCATAGTCTAACGTTGCATTGCGATAGATTGTCTCGATATGAAAGTCAATGATGATCAAGCATGGTCAACCATGGTCAACCATGTTTATTTTAGGGTTTATAATATTTATCTTAGGGTTTATATACCTTGTGTTTATAATTTACGTCACATTGAGAAAGATTGTCTCAATATGATAATCATCGTCAACAATGGTCAACCATGTTTTATAAAATCAAACATGGTCATCCATGGTCAATCATGGTTAACCGTGGTCGAATGTCACATTGTCACAAAGATTGTGTTGTTATGAAAATCAACAATGGTTAAGCATGTTCAACCATGGTCGAACATCGCATTGTGACAAGGATCATCTCACTATGAAAATCAACCATGTTCAACCATTGCCAATGATGTTTATTTTAGTGTTTATAATATTTATCTTAGGAATTTTATAGCTGGGGTTTATAATATTTGTCCCTTGGGTTTTTAGTATTTATCCCTAGGGTTTATTATTCCCTTGGGTTTATAATATCAATAATTGTCAACCATGGTCAACGATGGTCAGCCATGTTTATTTTATTTAGAGTTTATAATATTTATCTTAGGGTTTATATACCTTAGGCTTTTAATATTAATCCCTAGGGTTTATTATCCCCGTTGGTTTATAATATCAATCATGGTGAACCATGGTCCAATGTTGCATTGTGACAAATATTGTCTCAATATGAGAATCAACTGTGGTCCAATGTCGCATTGTGACAAAGAATTTGTCAATTTGAAAATCAGTCATGGTCAACCATGGTCAAATGTCACATTGTGACAACCATTGCCTCAATATGAAAATGAACCACAATCAACCATGTTTATTTTAGTGTTTATAACCAATAATTGTCTTAACCATGGTCAAGAATGGTCAACCATGGTCTAATGTCACGTTGTGAAAAGGATTGTCTCAATATGAAAATAAACCATGGTCAACCATGTTTATTTTAGTGTTTATAATATTTAACTTAGGGTTTACATACCTTGGGTTTAATATTATTCAACCATGCTCAATCTTGGTTATTCATGTTTTATAAAAACAATCGTGGTCAACCATGGTCCAATGTCAAATTGTGACAAAGATTTTATCTATATGAAAATCAATCATTTTCTCAACCATGCTCCAACATCGCATTATGACAAAGTTTGTGTCAATATGATAATCGTCGGAAACCATGGTAAACAATGGGTCAATCATGGTCAACCACGGTTTAACGTCACATTGTTAAAAATATTATGTTGGTATGAAAATCAACCATGTTAAGCATGGTCAACCATGGTCCAACGTTGCATTGTGACAAGGATTGTCTCAATATGAAAATCAACCATGGTCAACGATTGTTGACCATGTTTACTTTAGTGTTTATAATATTTATCTTAGGGTTTGTATACCTTTAGTTTATAATATTAGTCCCTTGATTTTAATATATTACCTTGGGTTCATAATCCCTTGGGGTTTTAGTATTAATGCCTTAGCTTTATTTCTCCCTTGGGTTTATAATATCAATCCTATGGGTTTATTATTCCCTTGGGTTTATAATACCAATCATGGTCAACCATGGTTAATCATATCCAACCATGATCAACCACGGTCGAATGTCACATTGCTACAATGATTGTCTCGATATGAAAATCAATCATGGTCAACCACAGTCCAACATCACATTGTAATAGATTGTCTCGATATAATATTCAATCATGGTCAACCATGGTCTAGCATCACATTGTGGCAAGGATTATCTCAATATCGAAATCAACCATGGTCAACCATAGTCAACCATGTTTATTTTAGGGTTTATAATATTTATCTTAGATTTTATATACCTTGGGTTTATAATTTACGTCGCATTACAACAAATATTGTCTCAATATGATAATCATCGTCAACCATGGTAAACCATGGTCAACCTTGGTGAACCATGGTCAACCATGGTCCAACGACGCATTATGACAAGGATTGTCCCAATATGAAAATCAACCATGGTCAACCATTACCAACACTATTTATTTTAGTGTTTATAATATTTATCTTAAGGTTTATATACTTTGGGTTTATAATATGATTCCCTTGGGTTTAATATTATTCCCTTGGGGTTTAGTATTAATCTCTTTGGTTTATTATTCCCTTGGGTTTATAATATCAATGCCTTGGGTTTATTATCACCTTGGGTTTATATTATCAATCGTGGTCAACCATAGTGCAACTTCACATTGCAACAGATTGTCTCAATATGAAAATCAAGCATGGTCAAGCATCATCAACCATGGTCCAATGTCACATTATGACAAAGATTGTCTTAATATGGAAATAAAACATGGTCAACCATGTTTATTTTAGGATTTATAATATTCATCTTAGAGTTTATATACCTTGGGTTTATAATTTACATCTCAATGACAAAGATTGTCTCAATATGATAATCATTGTCAACCATGGTCAACCATTATCAACCATGGTCAATCTTGATCAACCATGGTCAACCATGTTTAATCATGGTCAACCATGGTCGAGCATCACATTGTCACAAAGATTGTGTTGATATGAAAATCAATGATGGTTAAGCATGTTCAACCATGGTCGAACGTCGCATTTTGACAAGGATTGTCTCAATATGAAAATCAACCATGTTCAACCATTTTCAACGATGTTTATTTTAGTTTTTATAATATTTATCATAGCCTTTATATACCTTGGGTTTATAATATTTGTCCCTTAGGTTTAATATTATTCCCTTGGGTTCATAATCCCTTGGGGTTTTAATATTAATCTGTTGGGTTTATTATTTTGTTGGGTTTATAAGATCAATCCCTTGGGTTTATTATTTTGTTGGATTTATAATATCAATCATGGTCAACCATGGTCAATAATAGCCAAGTATGGTCTACCATGGTCAACCATGATCGAATGTTGCATTGTGACTAAGATTATCTCAATATGAAAATCAACCATGGTCCAACATCGCATTGTAACAAAGATCGTCTTGATATGAAAATCAACCATGGTCTAGCATGGCCAACCATGGTCCGATGTTGCATTGTGACAAGGATTGTCTCAACCATGGTCAAAAATGTTTATTTTAGGGTTTATATATCCTGGGTTTATAATTTTTATCCCTAGGGTTTATTAGTCCCTTGGGTTTATAATATCAATCCCTTGGGTATACATTATACATATGGTTTATAATATTAATCTTTAGATTTATAATCATGGTCAACCTTGGTTCAACGTCACATTGTGATAAATATTTTCTCAATATGAAAATCAACCATGGTCCAATGTTGCATTGTTACAAAGATTGTCTACATATTAAAATCAATCATGGTCAACCATGGTCCAACTTCGCATTGTGAAAAAAATTGTCTCAATATGAAAATCAATCATGGTCAACCATGAATGTTTTAGGGTTTATAATATTTATCTTAGGGTTTTTATACCTTGAGTTTATAATATTGATCATTTGGGTTTAATATGATTTCCTTAGGTTTTTAGTATAAATCCCTTGGGTTTATTATTTCCTTGGATTTATAATATCAATACCTTGGGTTTATTAAGTTAAGGGTTCATATTTGTTGAGTATAATGTTGAAAGAATAACTTCGGCGTAAATCACATGTAGACAGACATTTGTCGATGCATTTCGAACCAACTAGTGTGGTTCATCGTCAGGACAAGTTGAAGAAACAGATCCAGCTACACCTGTTAAATAGTCTGAGCAGAGACTCCAACGGCTAAATTCGACTCTAGGACCCAGGTCAAATTTATATTTTAAAATTTTAATTTACTATTTAGTATTTTCTTATTTATTTTTTTTAAATAATATATTAAAAAATAATTATATTCATGGAATAAAGTAAAATTAGGTCCAAATAAATAAATAAGTGAAAAGTATTTAAAAGTAAATTAAATATTTATTAAAATAATAATATTAGGTTGTTAATATAAAATAACTATTCTTATTGATTATTTCCTTTTATGGAAATAATTTCAATTAGGTGAATATACACCTAAATGAAATAAACTAATGGTTAATACCAAATTTTAAATCAATATATAATCTTAATTAAAATTAGGTTGTTAGGATAAAAATAATTTTAATGGTAAGTCAAAAACAGTCATGTATTCATTTATTAAATTATTTATTATATAT